>CM039613.1:10590361-10775858 GCA_022457205.1 Saccharum spontaneum
AAAATGTTTGTTTGCACATGATTTTTGGACAAAGACGGCCGGCCTATCGTTTTTTTGTTCACGTGCGAAAGCTAAAAGGGAATAATATTTTCGCGAGAATGATTGGTGGTTACATTTGGAATCCATGGTTTTTTGTTCTTATCGTCAAATAATACCGTTTGGCTGTGGATTGGAGTCACGGTCATTGTGTGAGAGCAACAAATAATGGAGAGTTCGTTGTCATTTTTTTGTCAACCTTTCACTTTCACCCTTGCTCCTGTGGTTGGATGGTAGAGCAGAGGTGCAGCAGGGTTATTTTCATAGTACGACTAGGCAGAGAGCCAACCGTTGCTCTGCCGTATATATGCAACCCAATTGGCACGTGTTGATCCCTTTTGTCATGAGTCATGTATGACAAACCTAAATATTCCTGATAATACTGATACTTGGAGTATCCTTGGCCTCGTTCGGCTGGCTGGCTGCCAGCCAGCCAGCAGTGCTTTTCTCTCATATTATTTTAGCACCAGCCACCAGCCATCAACCACCCAGCAGTATTTTTCTCTCACAACAAATCAGCGCCAGCCACCAGCCACCAGCCAACCGAACGAGGCCCTTATATGTATTAATAGTACAACTGAATTTATTACCTCAGTTGTATGATTTTTTTAGTCTAGTTTCTATTTAAAAAATTGGACAAACACTTGCCTTTTTTTCTTTCTAAATCGCGGCAAAGCTTTTGCCGTCTTTTTTTAAAAAAAAACTGAATTCATTATGGTTTTTAAAAATTGGTGTTTATATATTCTAATATTCATTGCTAGCCTTGTTGGAGGCGGCAGTGGTGTGCACGGAGACACCGTGAGAACGTATCGTTGATTCGTGACACATGTTCATACTTGACTTAAGAAGTAGCTTAAATTCAGCTCTATCTCAGGCGTCGAACGCTTGCACATTGGTACGTTTCATGAATCTGTGGTAGGTCCTCACGGCACCCCGCGCGGGGTACGTCTACCTCTACCGAATTCTTTTCCCTAGTGGTGACAGTGAAAACAACAAGAAAATATATGAGGACAGGGAACAAATACACTTAACTTGATGAGGATATGCATGTCGAAAATGATCAGCAGACGACTTATGAGTCCAACAAGCACTCTAGCTAGAGAGCTCCTAGTAGACTAATAATAAACTAATCTATGGTTTTATTTAGGCCGGCATGCAGCAGGCGTACACGCACGTGCACACACACAATCTCGGCTCTGGCTGGCAACTGAGAGCTAGCTGGCTAGCTAGTAGCGTCGTCTGCCTTCGGGTGCGACGTTGACTTTGACGTCGACGGCGGTGGAGGTGGCCGCGCCGTGGAGGCCTTGAGGGAGTCGACCTGGCTCTTGCCGCGGGGCCCCTTGCGGCGGATGTACATGCGGTACTCGTCGAAGGTCATGGGTTTGTAGAGCGCGGGGCGGTCCGGGGAGACGAGCTCCGGCATGGGCGCCAGCGGGAGGTCGCTCTTGGGGTTGTAGAAGAGCGCCACCGACAGCCGCTCGTCGGCGGCGTTCACCATCACCCGGTGCTCCACGCTGCGGTACGTCGCGTTCGTCAGCACCTGCATACATGACATGCATAGTATTAGTCTTAGTTAGTGAAAATACATACGTATATATATATTTTATTACTATACAGAAAATCCGTGGCTGATGCTGAAACCTAGCGAGCCAAACTTTGATTAATAGGCGATCGACTGGATGGACCGCATGCATGGCATCTATCCAGACAATTAAACAGGCACACGTGGACTGGTCGGGACGACGGCAACAGATGGATGATGATCTGCTAGTGCCGGAACTAGGTCCCGGGGACACGGTTGTGCCCAACCAGATCAAAACCTGTCGGCATCACATTACATGGTGATTAAATCCAGGACTAAAGTTTGGAGGTGTCACATCGGGTGTCATATGAGAGTGTTTGATAATAATAATAAAATAAATTACAGAAGTCCTCAGTATCCCACGAGATGAATTTATTAACCCTAATTAATCCATCATTAGCACATATTTATTGTAGCACCATATTATCAAATCATGGACTAATTAGGCTTAAAAGATTTGTCTCACAAATTAGTCGTAATATGTGCAATTAATCATTTTTTAGTCTATATTTAATACTCCATACTTGTGTCCAAACATTTAATGGGACAAGACTAAGCTTCAGCGGAGGAACGATTACCAACTCTCTATGAGTCTTGGAATTAAATGCCTATGAAACCACAGAATGAAACTCTCCATTGAGAGTAGGTGTTTCATCCAAGTTTCATTTCTTTCCAAATGACATGGCAGTCTTGGAAACAACGTAATGAAACTCTCCATTGAGACTGGCCTAAACAACGCCTGGTTTCATTTCATCCGGAGGGCCGGCTACCCGTACCTGTAACATGTGTCTGTCGTGTGTGTGCAATGCAAGCAAAGCACAGGAGCTCACAGTGGGGAGTCGAGGAGTCGACAAGTGTGATGGGCCGGTGGATGTAGGACCAGCAGGAGCAGATGAGCAATGGAGGGACCATGCCCCAATTAAGTGTCTGTCAAACAACTGTCATGAACTAACCCGGCAGGGCCATAAAGGGCGCGAATCAGATTTGGTACGGGCCAGGCAGACGGTCCAGCTGACGCGGATCCATGCATGCATGCATGCCACTGTGCTCCGTGGAATTGAAAACACGTGCCTGTTTGTTTCCATTCCCAATTCCCGCCTTCCCCGGGGAGCAATGCCAGGACCAGTACTACTGTGGGAGCCGGATGTTGATGGCCGTGTGCCCGTGCACACCCTCAGCCCTCTCTCTCTCTCTCTCTCTGTAGTAGCTCAGGCTGGCGGTGGCCGGTGGCCGGCGGGCCGGGGACGCCCCAGCAGCACACGGCGTCAGGACAGCTAGGACCTGGACCAGCCACCGGCCACCGGCAGTGCATGGCTATACGCAGCACGTGCTCGCATCGCATGGCATGCATGGTCCGCTTTTTTCCGAGCGTCGCAGCTAGCAGAACCGAGTTTCTTTTTCATTATTATTATTATGTTACTATATTTAAAAGAAGCAAAATATATAAAGGCTTGCCCGGTCTCTGTCGTCTCTCTTCATTCCGCTCTGCTGCTCTCTCCTCTGGTCCAGCCAGCAAAGCCCACGGCCCACGGGCACCTGTCACGGCCTGGCAGAGGCAGAGGCAGACAGCAGACTAGTCGTCGATCGTCGTCTCCTCTGCTCACCTCGCTACGGTGGTGACAATGAGATGCGATTGGAGATCCCATTGATGGCGGCCGCGGCCCTACCGTGCCGGCCGGCCGCTGACGTGGGGGGATGCCCGTTTTGGAAAGTCGTCTGGGCGAGGCTGGACCGGTGAGTGAAGGCCAAGTGCGAGAGGGCCCCACCACTGGTAGGTACTCTACAGTAGGATATGAATGCTTGTGCCGTCCAAAAAGGTGATATGTACCTGGCCGTGCGTATTGAGCTGATGCGTGACCATCAGATCAGATCGAGATCAGATGGAGCCCCAGGTCAGGGTTAAAAAAACCGGTCGGTTTACCGCGGTAAACCGCGGTAACCGCCCTAACCGGACCGGTCCGGTTCCGGTCCGGTCCGGTTAGGTATTCCCCAAATTCAAATTTAAAATTTGAAAAAAAAATGCTAAAAAAATTCCTAAAAATAGTTCATGATTTATAGAAGCCAATGGTGTAAAAATTTTTCAAATTGGAGTTCGTTTAGTATTTATTTATACGTATAGAAGTTTGAATAAAAAGAAAAAAAATCCCGGTCCCGGCCCGTTAAGACCCCCAAATTCAAATTTAAAATTTGAAAAAAACAAAAAATGCTGAAAAAATTCCTAAAAATAGTTCATAATTTATAGAAGCCAATGGTGTAAAAAATTTTCAAATTCAAGTTCGTTTAGTATTTATTTATACGTATAGAAGTTTGAAAAAAAAAAGAAAAAAAATTCCAAAATCAAACCGAGCGGTAAACCGGTCAAACCGGCCGGTTACCGCTCCAAACCGGCCGGTAAACCGGACCCGAACCGAACCGAAGCAGGGTTTGAATTTGATTTTGAATTCGGCCGGTTACCGACCGGTTACCGGTAAACCGGACCGGTTTACCGCTACCGGAGGCCGGCGGTTACCGGAAACCGGTCGGTAAAAAAAACCCTGCCCCAGGTCCCCACCCCACCCCGTGCAGATGGTGTGTGTGGGTGTGGCACGTTTGAATGCATGGTCAGTGTGCACACGATGCACATATATAAATATACATATATCTGTTTGTCTGCACGGTGCACATATATAAATTATATAAGCTTAGCTAATAAATTTAAAAGAGTTTACACTATGTTAAAATTGTATTATTTCTCAGATGGAGAGAGTGCAATCTCATTCTACTCCAACTAGCTAGTAAGGCCAGTCTCAATGGGAATTTTATAGAGTTTCATGGACATTAAATATGCTGACATGACACTGTGTTAATGAAGAGAGAGATGATAAGAGTTTCATGGGAGCAGAGAGAGTTTCATGGGGATGAAACTCTTCTGCACTGTTTCCAAAGTATAAATGCATTGGAAACTGGGACATGAAATTAGCATTGAGACTGGCCTAATAATTTACACAAAGTTGGTGCCCTTTCTCTTTTTGAAAACGTGCTCTGCTCTACATAAGTAACCCATGCGGCAATAAAGGATCTAATAAGTCTTAGTCTAGTTGGTTGGTGCAAAGAATCAACTACAGTACTATATATACGGGAGTGCACTAGCTCCGCAACAACCGAGCTCAATCCTGTACCATACTTTAGCCACTCGCGTCCAAGTCCTCGTCTTCTAGGTTACCAACGAATAGGTCGCCCGGACTAGCCTCATGCGTCCAAACTAACTACCATCGTTATCCAAGTATATTATCCAGGTAAACTGGCACCACATACTACTTATCACTATGTTCTCAAAAAAAAAAAAACCTATGCTAGCTCTATCAGTTGACACCGAGGGGTGTGTGTGTGTGTGTGTCCATGTATTATATGTCCATGTGGTGAAAATGAATGAATGGCTTGGGAGGCTGCCACGGTTACTGTAACCGTGTGGATGGATCACTTGGCAACGACATGTCTATAGGTCTAGTGACCCTTGCTTTGGCTAGTCTTTTTCTGCCTGGTCACGGGTGACCACGAGGGTATATGTAAACTAGTACTAGGAAAAAGAAAGGGTTAAAACTAAAAAAGATGTGAAGAAGCACGAGGACGGCAAGAGGATATTACTGGTCGGTAACCACCCTGGCTAAGCTGCTACCTTCGCCGGCCGTTGTCGTGAGGCAGCGTCCAATCGCGACGTGGACGTGCGACGGCCGTCCGTCCGTGCTTTGGGGTCCGTCAGATGGGCCATGGACGGACGGATATGTCGTTTGTCTCAGAGACAGTACGCTGCACCCGTGTAGCTGCTATATTAGTAAAAAAAAAAAAATTGGAGCACATGCACCGTCACGTCTGCATCGATCGCCACCTCGCTCTACCTCTCCTCTCTGCGACGAATTTAATTTTGTGGCCCCGCCGGCCGCTGTCAATTACACTGCCGTGCACCGTGCACCGTACCCGGCTGGCCGGCCGGCAGGATCAGCACGTACACTCGTACACGCCACATATGCACACAGCATCATCATATCGATCAGGTGCGTGCGTGCGGGAACCGACACGTACGTACCTGGATTTGGTCGCCGACGTTGACGATGAAGGCGTCGGGCACGAGGTCGACGGTGACCCAGGCGCCGCGGCGGCGGACCTGGAGGCCACGGACGCGGTCGTCGGCGAGGAGCACGGTCATGCCGCCGGGGTCGGAGTGGGAGGAGAGCCCCAGCGTGAGCTCCGGCTGCGGGCACCGCGGGTAGTAGTTCACCCTCACGCACACGCCGGCGCCCTCCGCGCCGCCGAACGCTTCCTGCAGCCGCGTCTCCCCGACGCCCACGCCCACCGACATCGCCGTCATCAGACGCCCGCACAGCGCCGCCACCTCTCGGCTGTACTCCTCCGTCGTCTCCCTGCAGATTGAAGCAAGGACCATCCATGCATGTGTCACACGTTTCTTAATTCCTTCCTCCACACATATTTGTATTATATTTATATATATACATATAGTATATACAAATATGATGACGATTATAGTAGTGGTAATTAATGTACCTGAGGTCAGGGGGCAGGTGCGGCCACTTGTGCGGGTCGAAGAGGTGGGGCGGGCGGACGTGGAGGAAGTAGTAGTCGCCCCAGTCGAGGACGGCGCCCTTCTCCACGCCCAGCCGGCTGCCGTACCCCTCGTACGTGGCCGGCGAGTTGGCGTACCGCTGCTTCACCTCCATCGGCTGCCGGAAGAAGCCGCGCCACACGCCGCGCGCGCGGCGGAGGAGCTCCGCGGGCACGCCGTGGTTCACCGCCTGGAAGAAGCCCCAGTCGCGGCACGCCTCCGACACCGCGCGCGCCGTCGCCGGGTCGCTCGGCGACGACAGGTCCACCACGGGGATGCCGCCTTCCTCGGTCGCCGTTGCTGCCGCCGGCTCCAACGCCGCCTTTGGGCGCTCCGACTCCGGCTTCACGTACCGGTCCGGGATCGTGGCGGCGCCGCTCTCCGACAGCGACTGCACCCGCACCACCGGCTCCGGCCACCCCGCGCCCGCGCCTTCCATCCTGCCTGCCTGCCGCCGCCTAGCTACGTACGACGACGACCTCTGCTCGATCGCTCACTCTTCTACTCTTGTTAAGTTCTTGTTGGGATCCTCGGCCTCGCTCTTGGAGTGTTATGTGTTGCACTTCTTATAGCAAACACGACGGCGGCGGCCGTCTAACAAAAGATGGAATGGAAGGAAGATGGTGCACGGCGGTGACGACGGAGGATCTTTCCACACAACTAGCTAGATAGCGGCGGAGAGATTGACCGGCGGCCAGTAGTAGCTTGTAGCAACGACGAAATAAACAAGTATGAAGAACTAAGAATGGTTTGACGATGGAATAATATATCAACAACAAGCTAAGGGATCAACAAAGGAATGATAGATGCTAGCATCACGGAGGCGGAGATATATAAAGATAGAAACAAGATATATAAAGATAGAAACAAGATATATAAGAATCGAAGATGAGAGCGATGAGAAAAAAGAAGATGGAAAGAGGAGGACAGGATCGCAGGACAGCAGGTTGCGCCTTGCTTTCCTTGCTTGCAGAAGGCCTTGCTGCTGCTGTTGTGTGTCATGTGCTATATATATTTTGGCCGGCAGTAGTTAAGCCGATGCATCATATCTCAATTAGGCGGTTGATAATCGGACAATAGCTAGTATACTTAGTTTATCATTTAGGCTCCCGTGGCCGATTGCTGATGCAGCAGGCGAAAGCAACGCGCGCAATAGCAAACGTGACTGAATTTCTGTTGCGCATGTGACGGCACTACGCAGTCGCAGGCCCACACAGTGACGTATAGCTAGGAGCGTATTCCTTCCCTCCCAAAACAAGTGATTCTCTCGCTTTTCAAGAGTTGAACTCTTTTAAATTTGACCATATGTGTATACAAGAAAGTACTTATATCAAATTAATATGTGTAATAAACATCATTAAATTGTCAGTAAAATATATTTTTAGAATAAATTTATTTAGGGATACAAATATTGAAAATATTTTCTTGATATTTGGTTAAACTTTTAAAAGGTTTAACTACTAAGGAATCAAGATGTGCATTTATTTTAGGACATAGAAAGTATGTAGAGAGACGCGTTGCATACATATACAACTACTACATACTCTAGCAGGCATGGCCCACCATAGCGTACAAATGTACCTCCTCTGTCCTAGGAAGAAGACAATTTCAGAGTAGCATGCACCGAGTCAAATCATTACGAGTTTAATCAAGTTTAGAAAAACATCAATACTTATGGTACCAAATAAACATCATTAGATTTATAATGAGATATATTTCTACATTTTACCTATTTTTTATGTTACAAATTTTAATATTTTTTTGTATAATCTTGATTTACCTTTAGAAAATTTGACTAAAAAGGTAGAGTTAGAATTGCAACACTCTCCAGACGGAGGACTTAGCATCCGAGGTACTATCTCCGTCCCCCAAAAAATAAAATTCTATATTCATTCTCGGTTAAAGCGACTAAAGTTTGATGAAATATATAGATAGAACTATTAACGTGACATCAAATAATTATATTATGACAATATGTTTCGTGATGGATCTAATGATACCTATTTAGTACAATAGATATTAGCAATTTTTTACATAAATTTGATCAAACTTGTGAAAATATGTTTCGTGATGGATCTAATGATACCTATTTAGTACAATAGATATTACCATTTTTTTACTTAAATTTGATCAAACTTGACATATTTTAACAACACTATTATAAAATTGTATCTTTTTAGGATGGAGGGAGTACACATCATGGCATCATGCACACAAAGACGTCTACCATTTAATTTACCTTTCCGACCCTAGCTAGTCAGTAGTCAGTCTAGTACTAATGTCTGTAGTATAACAATTCAAAAAAGAACTTTTGAGATTAACAATTCAAATGTTTGTACCGGGCCCAACAATTTTTATTCGTAGCGATGGCCGGCTCGCCGGCCCATTGATCTGGGAGCATATCTGAATCAAGCCCCATACATTCGGCCCATAAAAATTTCTGCTCCACGCTCGCATCCAGTCAGACTGATGTGCAGGTGCGCTATTTTCCACGAGGCAGATATATATCTTATCTGGTTACGGATACCTTTATGGCTTTATCAAGTTTTATTTAAACGTGATTCTTTTAGCGACCCAGTACATACGTAGATGTTTATATAAACGAGCGTAGACCTACTCCTATAAATGCAAGCACGTACTCTTCGAAGGACTGAGTTCGTCGATACACAGGCCACTAAAAGAATATAATGCCGTTAAATCCTACTCCCTCCTTTCTAAATTATAAATCACTTTAGATTTTTTTGTATATCCATTTTGCTATACATCTAGATAAATAATATATCTAGATATATAACAAAATGAATGAATCAAAAATATCAAAACGACTTATAATTTGGAACGGATGGAGTAGAAAAAAATCAATGAAAGGATATGTCAAGTTAAGGACTTGAATCTAGATAGATAGGTTCTAACACAAGGAACCTAACATATTTATATTCTCATTTAAATATGATTTATTGATTTCTATGTTACTCTCTTCATCTTAAAATACAAGGTATCAAAGTGATTTTCAAATAAAATAAGGAGCTTGGCAAAGGACCACCTTGGCCCCCACTAATTAGGATGCAGAGAGTAATTTAATTGTTATTTTTCTTAATTACGAGATGGTTGAGGACTTAGAATACTTTGTATTTTGGTACAAATTTTGAGCTCTAGGTTCCTTATACTATGCTTTGAGAAACTCTATGGATCCTTCCATCATCCCCTGTCTTCTTTAGGTGCCTGCCTTTTCCAAATATTCGATGTGACAGAGCTAAAATTTAGCTAGCAGGAAACAAACCACCCCACTATACTGACAACCTATATCCTCATCTGACTTTACCAGACTGCCTACTGCCACCTTGCTTTGTCCACCACCAAAAGACCGATCCCATCATCTCCACCTTCCTTGCGTAGGTACGCCTCTAGTGGTCTGCTTTTGGATGGCATGCCAATGTGACAATGTATTAGATGAATTGAGTTTTGGGTTGAAACTTGTTAATTTTTTAGCTGTGATAGCTACCATGCACTGTACAAAGATATCCGATCGCGTCGTGCGCACTATAGACAAAGGCGGAACTTCTTTCCATTATCTAAAACAAGCAGGTAAACTGAATGACCACGCATATCTCTATAATTTGACGAGCAATGACTACCCACCAGGTAAAAATACTGGAGCTATAGGTGCTGTTGTAGTCTTGACCTAGGAGTACACTAGTTCCAATTCCAATAATTCCAACAACAAACGACAAAAATCTAGCACGTGTGCTAAGCAGTAATAGGAAGATATACTTGATCGTGTATATCTAGCAATTAGCGCTAACAGTGCACTTTGTGTGAAAGCACGAACGCACGAACGCAGACGCGACGCCTGGCACGGTGTGTTGATTTAGTTAGTCCAGTCCACTCACCTGATATGATGAACCCACACCAGAGGACGACTACGGATAGACGGTCATAGCATGTTGCATGCATTGCGCCGGCCGGGGCTGCCGCGCGTGCACGAGTATGATATGCACGCCTCTCCGAAACTGCTAGTGGGAGGGCCGGAGTGGGAGTGGGAGGATATGATCCATCAGGCGTGTGGTGGGCGACCAATGGAACCTATCTACTGTATCTATATATCTTGTATAGACTTTATTACTACACCTCGCGTGGGCAGGCGTAGAAAGCTCCGCCCGCATGACTCTTTCTTTCGCCCGAACGCGTCCTTCTTTCTCGCGCGCGCCTTCTCTTCTTCAGTTCTTCCTCCCGCGCTCACCCGCCGCTGCCTCCTCACCCCGCCTTGCTCCGGTGACGTCCACGTCGCATCTGCCGTTGCCCTTGACCACGACCAACCCAAACCTAAGCTTCTCCAAATCCGACGCGAGTGCCCCCATCTCCACCACCTCCTGGGCTCCGGCAGCGCGCCACCGCCTCCGCCACCAGTTCACCTTCTTTCACCGCCGCCACGCTAATCCCAAGCTTCTCCCCTTCTTCTCCGATGGACACCCCACCACTGGCATCGCCCAACCGTGCGGCCTCTCACACCTTCAGCAGGCGATGCCCCCACCGTCCCGCCCTCCATCGTCGTCTCGACCACCATCACCGCCGGTCTAGCATATCATCCTCAAAAGCTTCCTTCTAAGCCCAGAGAACATGGAAATCCCCGAAACCCTAAACCCCAATGTCACGGCCTTCTTCTCTGGCGGTGGCGACAACAGGTGAGTTCGTCCCAACACCCGGCATCACACCACCGAAACCCCAAACCCGGAGAACATCGGACGGCCCAGACCGTATGCGTGTCGCACGACGTGAGCGTGTGCGCTCATGAACAAGCATTTGGTATATTTTATAGAGCCAATCCCCACTATTCTATTTTATTCCACGTTCAAACCCTAAATTGTATTTGGACCAATGCACAATTAACAGCACAAACTATCCAACTTTACGAAACTCATAGAAACGTCTCCATCTCCGATCTCTGGCCGTGTGTGGCATGTACCTGATCTAATATGTAATTCAATCGATCAAATCAAGAGATCAAAATATAACAGAGAGCCCCACGATCGATCCATAGCAGCCAGGGAGGAGAGAAGCAGCGATTCATTTTGAAATTCTGGCGGCAACATACGGATAAGTATTTTCTAGCGAAACCAATCATGCACATTCCAACGTGCGCGCGCATGTGTGTCAAGTCAAAGTTTTGGCATCCAATACATTCTTAATCTCCTCGATCCATCCATCATTGTAGTGTAGTGGTTCGTTCATTCGTTATTAATTAATTTAATTTAATTTGCGCATGTCATCATCTCAAGCTGTGAGTGACAGAACAATTCACCCTAAACTCACTTGTGTGGGTACGTAGTCCATGTCCGTTCTCAGCTCGTACTGTGCACTGTATGTGCAGATGTGCCACAGTACCTAACGGTCGGCGTCAATGGCACGAGATGTAGGAGTACTCCTCACTCTGTTCGCTTTGACCTTTTTATATATCAAATTTGCTATGTATCTAGATATAATATATACGTAGATACATAGCAAATTCAATGTATTAAAAAAATCAAAGCGACTTATAATTTGGAATAGAGTGGTATACTTTTTTCTCGAATACGCAAAAGGTTTACGCATCTTTTATATTAAGATCGAGAAATAGTGGAAAAGTACAACGACGCGCCACAGAGGACGCACTAGAGGGGATATTGATATACAATCGGTTCTGCCCTCCCTAGCAGAAGGAGATCCAGCGCTATTACTCGCTAATGAAACTACCTAGTCATCGCCGGCGATCAATCGCGTTAGCTTGCACGGCGCCTCGACCGCCTCGGCCTCTCTCCCACTGGATCCGCGAAGAGCTCTCGTATTGCCTCTTGATGTGAGGGGTTGGGGTCGTCGCCGAAGACGCTGTCGTAGGCCTCCTTGGCCACTGTGGAGGGCGTCGTCCGTCCATTGATGAACCCCATCCGCTGCATGACCAACACCTCCCCCCGCTTGGAAACTGGGACGCGCGAGAGCGGCTATGCGGCGATCCTCCTACTTCGGTGCGGCAACGCTGGCCCCGTTGGCGTCTCCTCCACACTCGGCTGGGGCAACAGCGGCAAAGGTGCCTTGTGCAGAATCCTGTCGGCGAACCTCTTCAGCTTCTTGCCGAAGGAGTCAGCTAACCGCGGAGAAGCTACCGCATCCACACCTATAGGGGCAGCGTCGGGAGTTCGTGCGGCCGCCTCAGCATCCACGGCCATGCCGAAGCAGTTGGCTGATCGTGGAGAGGCCACGCCCATAGAGGTGGCGATGGGAGTTCGCGCGCCCGCCTCAGCATCCACGGCTCCATAGGGATCCCCCGTAGTTGGCGAGGCATGCCGGCACGCCTCGACAACCACGTTGCCGCCGTCGTGCTGTCCCCCCGCGGGTGGCGCGACGGGCGGGTGCCTCTGCACAGGTGACAACGGGGGTGAGACCGCTGTCCACACAGCAGCCTCCTCCGGCAAACGATCGTCCGCCACCGATGCCTCAGCTACCAGAGAGACGAGCCACGTAGCAGACGGACGCCCTGGTGTTCGCACCTCCGCTGGCCGGCTCACGATGAGCGAGGCAGCGAACTCCTCCAACATTGGGTCAACCCACGCTGGAGGCCGCGCACTCGTGCACACCTCGAACATTAGGGGATCCGGTTCGACGAAGGAGTGATCCGCAGAGGAGGTGGCAGCTTCGCAGACGTGGTCGACCGACGCGCCCACGCAGGCGGAAGTTGTCGGCTTACTCCGGCGCCTCCAGCGTCAACACTGAGGTCTACTGGCACCCCGCAAGGGACCCCGCACAGCCCCCACCGAAGTTGTCGGCGACTCCGCGGCAGGGGGTGCAGGCTGGTAGTCCGAAGGGGTGGTACCACAAGCAGAATGTCTTGGCAGGTCGCCCCTCCTCGTTGTGGACTGTGCAGCAACCCTGGGCAGCTTGCAATCCCTGGCAAGGTGGTGGAGGCCTCGGCAGCGCAGGCAACGTCGGGGCAGCCGGCAGGTCGCCACGCAATGCGAGTAGGAGAGGCAGTTGAAGCACCTATCACGAAACTCTGCAGGGATCCTCCGGGGAAGTGGACGCTGTCACAGAACCTCCTAATTATGATGGCCCACAAGTACACGTCATTGCCATAATGACCTCTGACAGTCGTACTTATGTTCACCATAACTTAAAAGGCCTGCTTTCCTCCGAACAGGATCAAATCACAGGAGTATTGCAATATTACAACAGTTTATTCAAAATATTCAACAGAGTAAAGTAGCGGAAGTCTTACAATAACATATGTTTACAAACCAGTTTTCAAACTTGTAACCTTATGTAACATTATTACAAACCATTAGTAGAGAAGTATCGGTAGTAACTTTATTACAACACCCAAACGAGATGCCTTGCCCAAAGGCCACACAGTCTACTCGTCGTCGCTTTCTTCAACCACGACGGTCATGCAACAAGGCTCGAAGCAGACTTGTTCATGAACCGCACCTGCAACAAGGGGTTCAACAAACCCTGAGTACAAAGGTACTCAACAAGACTTACCCGACTAAGACAAAGACTCCAAGGGCATGCTAGCTTTAGGGAATCAAGGTACGGGTAAATCAGAATCAAGATTTTCTTTTGCAGAAAAGCTTACTAAAGTAAGTCCTTATCTTCAACATTTTACTTTTACCATTGATGGTTCATTAACCAAATCTAGGTGATCCTAATCTAGATCAAAGTAATTATCATCAAAACCTTTCTTATTCTTTCTTTCAATTCCAGTTCTTAACTACGATGTTGGTGCAAGGCCAAGACTCCTTTCTCGTAGAGTAACGACGATTCGAACCGCTTCATTTACCCAGCTGGGGATTTTTAACCACCCGACATATGTAGAACCGAATCTAACATATATCAACTCTTACCCGAATAACCCAAAACCAGAACGTGTCCATCGCCACCCGAGAGCACAGTACTCCTCGAACCCGGCCACATTCTAGCCCTGAGGGTACACGTTACTCTCGCCATCTCTCCACTCCCAGTGCGAGGTTAGACGTTCTCGTAATGGACTAGCCAAAGTAAGGCTTACCCGACATGGGCACATGGCTAGTACTAATAAAAACTCCATGACACGAGGGCCAACAACGTACGGTCCTTAACTGATAAGGCGGAAACAATACATTGGGACTCCTCTCCCAATGCACATTAGCAGTGGCCAAACCACCCGCCCGATCTTACAATTTCATTCATATATTTCATTATTCATTCAGAATGCCGTCATGGCTATGTAAACATTTCATTTAAAAGCTTAACTTCTAAGCATAGCGAAGCATACTACGCATTTTCTGTAAAACAGGTATCAAGGGTAGTATTGCAATAATCAAGGATGATAATGCAGCAATTAGGTTATCACGCAACTTCTAATTACTTAATGCAATAAACCATAATATAAATAGTAAAATATTTATAAAATTCAAGGTAGGGTTTAAATGCACCGGGGCTTGCCTTGCTCGGACACGACGACTGACTCAGACTCGGAGACTCCAACGTCTGGTCCGGAACCCACTGACGATCGCTCTTCTCCGGAAGCTTGCTCGACGACTTCGGCTTCTTCGAAAGCGGTGACTACACGAATACATAACATGCTTTAACATGATGCTTTAATGATAAACATGATGCTTTATGATAACATGCCACGTTTACGATTCGGTTACAACTTCCCTTCACGGTACAGTCGTAAACAGAGAACCTACTAACTAGTAGCAACGAGTTTCCGCGATACCAGCTTTTAACCTAACAAGTTACTAACGAGCTCAATCATAAATTAAAGTGCCAGAGATCACAAAAGGGTAGTGACCTAAGGACATCACTCAATCAAAAGGCACACAACACTTAAAGTTCTCAAATTAACATTTATTTTCTATTTAAGTAATTAGGGCATAATTAGGAATTAATCAAACTTTATCTAAACAAGCTCAAACTTTTTCTATGAGTTAACAATGATTTATAACAGTGCCATAATTAATTTCATAATTTTTGGATAAATAAATTAATTATTAAAATTGCTGGAAGTTGCATTTAATCTTTATTGGAACCAATTATTTCTACTGCATAAAGTATTCAAATTCATGATTTAATATTTTTCCTAGATAGTTTATACATTGAGAAGCTTATACAAAAATTTTCATGAATTTTGGAACTCTACACAATTTTTAAACAAATAAATAAATAATCAACACTATTCATTTATTTGAAAAAGAAAAACAAAAACGAAAAACAAAAACTGAACTTGGGCCGCTTCTCCTCGGTCCGGCCCAACTCGGCGGCCCGTTAGCGCGCCCGCGCCCGCACGCGACGGCCCAGCCGCGGCCCAGCCCAGCCAGCTCCGCCCGCGCCCGCGCTCTCTCTCTCGCGCTCGCTGACAGCACGGTCCCACATGTCATCACCTTCCTCTCGCTCTCCCGCGCGTTCGCTTGCTTCCCCGCGGTGGCCGGCCGACGACCGGTGACCCAAACGACCAACCGAGCTGACCAACATCTTCTACACGACCTAACGAACCCGTTTTGCTACTAAACGCCCTAGCGCAAGCTCCGGCAACTGCTCACCGACGACGGTGGCGGCTCGACGGGGACGGTGACCGGCGACTCGACGATACAAAGCGGTAGCGGTTAAAGCGAGGGGTCAGGGAGCATCAGGGGCGTACCACGATCACGATGGAGTGATCGGTTGGAGCGGGGAGGCACTGGAGGCGGCTGGCGACGGTGGCGGAGCTCGACTGGAGCGGCGGCGACCCGAGGTGGAAGACGACGGCTCCCCGGCGATCCAGGCGGAATTGGGCTAGCTCAGCTGGTTCACGAGATGCGCGAGGATGCGGCGATGCTGTTGGTGCGACTGGCGTGGCCGGAGGCGGTCCGGTGGCGGCAGCGGCGAGCGGCGGAGCTGCGGTGGCGGCGATGGCGAAACCGACGAACGCCACTGTGAACTATGGTATTTATAGAAGGAGAACGCGTCTACAGAGCCGCACTGCAGTGCCATCACGCTGGCGATCTCAGCGCGCTCGAGAAGGTCGTGGAAACGGCCACGGCGGCGATCGGCCGGCGCCCATACCGCGCGGTGGCCGGCGGTGATACGCCGAGCACTGTAGCTGTCCCCCCCCCAAATTTTGAAATTCAACTGTTTTCTCAAATTACTTTCAAATTTGTATAACAACTTGAAAATCTTCCAATGTATGAAATCTTCAGAATTTCAAGCTCTACAAGTTTGGTATTGAACACTTTTTCAAATTCTGCTTGGATTTTGAAATTTGAGTTTAAATTCAAAAAGGGACACATTTTTCAGATTTGGTAATTTAGAAATTACTTTTGATTTTATATTGAAACTTCAAAATCTCCAAACATCAAAGTTGTTTATCTTGACCAGATCTACAACTTTGCTGTTCAAAACTTTTTCAAATTCAGCCTCCATTTTAAAATCTTAGTTTGGGGACAAAAATGATTTAAAACTGAAATTTGCTTATTTTCAAAATTACTCCACATTTTATACTAAAACTTTGAAAACTCAAAACACCAAAGTTGTAGCCCTTGAAAAGTTCTACAAACTTGGTTTTGAACTTTTTCCCAAATTTTGCTTAGATTTTGAATTATTTCAAAAGGGGTAAAACAGGGTTTTGAAATTTAGGGTTTTTGGAGGGATTTCAAATTGGAATTTGTTTCTATTTTGATTTGTGATTACTTAGTGACCAAAACCTCACCCAAGGGCATCATTTGGACCAACATGACAGAGTTGACCAAATGTCACTCTTGGTTGACCAATTTACTTTCGAAATTGTTTTACAGTTCTCCCCAGATTTGAATTCGAATTCGAATCGGAAAACTCGCGACAAGTTTTGGGACTCCAATTCAAACTCAAATTTGGAGCTTCATTTTAGATGTTGTACTTGAGCTCATACCCTACACTTGACACTAGTGTGCAACACAGTCGCGCACTTCAAATTACGCAGGGCATGGACTAAGTATTTGCGGTGGTATTCGAAATTAGGGTTTTCGATTTCGGAGCACACCACAGAGAAACACATTCAACCTAATGAAGTAAACTCGTTTTAGTTGATGCATAACAATGTTAACTTAACAAGGATGCTTTGCGATGCATTATGATGACATGGCAGATTAATTAGCACTATAACACCCGGGGTGTTACAGCCCTTCCCCCTTAAAGAAATCTCGTCCCGAGATTTAAAGCCTTGAGTTAAGTAATGGAAAAGGAAACGTGTCAAGCAAACACGTCCAAGACTTGTCTACAAAACAGGTAGGGTTTTTCTGCATTACAAGGATTTTAAAAGGATAGGTTACAATTTAAAGAAGAAATTGCAACCTAGATAGAAGCAAAGAACTCCGGAAAATTCTCCAACAGGTAATCTTCCGATTCCCAGGTGGCTTCCTCCTCTGAATGTTGATCCCATTGTATCTTGTACCATTTAATTGTTTTACTCCGGGTAACACGATCCTTTCGATCCAAGACTCGGACAGGATATTCAGAATATGTCAAATCAGGCTCAAGTTCAACCCCCTCCACATCAACAACTTGATCAGGCACTTGCAGACACTTCTTCATCTGTGATACATGAAACACATTGTGCACGGCTGACAGTTGTTCAGGTAGCTTTAATCTATATGCCACCTTTCCACATTTCTCAATGATCTGAAAAGGACCAATATAACGTGGTGCGAGCTTGCCTTTGACTCCAAATCTATTAACTCCTTTCATGGGTGACACTTTCAGATAAACATAATCTCCCACTTTAAACATCAAAGGTCTACGCCTTTTATCTGCATAACTCTTCTGTCGAGACTGAGCAACTTTTAAGTTCTTTTGTATCTGCCTAACCTTTTCTTCTGTTTTCTTTACTAGATCAACTCCATAAAACCATCTTTCTCCTGGTGCTGACCAGTTCAACGGAGTTCTGCACCTGCGGCCATACAATGCTTCAAACGGTGCCATTTTGATACTCTCTTGATAGCTATTGTTGTATGAGAATTCTGCTAACGGTAAACATTCATCCCATTGATCTTGATAGGTGAGAGCACAGGATCTCAACATATCTTCCAAAATTTGATTTACTCTTTCAGTCTGTCCCCCAGTTTGTGGATGATAGGCTGTGCTATAAAGAAGTTTAGTACCCAATGACTTTTGAAACTGTCTCCAAAATTGCGAAACAAATTGAGTACCCCTGTCACTAACAATTGTTTTGGGTATTCCATGCAAACTCATAATCCGAGCAACATATATTTCTGCATATTTAGATGCTCTATAGTCAACCTTCACAGGTACAAAGTGAGCTGACTTAGTCAAACGGTCCACAATGACCCAAATTGAATCAAAGCCTCTTGAAGTCTTGGGTAACCCAGTAATGAAATCCATACTAATATCTTCCTATTTCCAGGATGGAATGGGCAAGGGTTGTAGCATTCCTGCTGGCTTCAAATGTTCAACTTTCACTTTGCGACAAGTATCACATCTGGCAACATACTTAGCAATCTCGATTTTCATTTTGGTCCACCAAAATCTCTGTTTCAAATCTTGATACATCTTATTACTCCCTGGATGAATAGAAAACCTTGTACTATGTGCTTCATCAAGAATGAGCTGACGTAACTCTGAAATTTTTGGGACCACTAGCCGGTTCTTAAACCATAGTACACCTGCATCATCAATACTGAAATCTGTCTGCTGACCAGTTCTAACTTTTTCTTTGATATGAGCTATTCCAGAATTATTTCTCTGTGCAGACACAATCTGATCTTTGATTGTTGATTCTACTGTGACATTAGTCAACTGACCTTGTTGAATTATTTCAATATTCAACTTTTCCAGTTCATAACATAAACTGTAATCCATTGGCTTCACAGTCATACAATTGCAATGGTTCTTTCGACTGAGTGCATCAGCAACCACATTTGCTTTACCAGGGTGATAGTGTACTTCCAAATCATAATCCTTTATCAATTCAAGCCACCTTCTTTGCCTCATATTCAATTCTGACTGAGTAAAGATATACTTTAAACTCTTGTGATCTGTATACATGTGGCAAGTATTACCTAACAAGTAATGACGCCAGATTTTTAATGCATGAACCACAGCTGCTAGTTCAAGATCATGTGTCGGATAATGTTCTTCATGGCGCTTCAATTGTCTCGAGGCATAAGCAATGACTCTGCCTTCTTGCATCAATACACAACCAAGGCCAATACCCGAGGCATCACAATACACATCAAATGGCTTTTCTATATCTGGTTGTGCCAAAACTGGAGCAGTTGTCAATGACTTCTTTAGAATTCTAAAAGCTTTCTCACATTCTGGAGACCATATGAACTTAGTTTGATTCTTCAACAACTCTGTGATTGGCTTGGCTACCTTTGAAAAGTCAGATATGAATCGACGGTAATAACCCGCCATTCCTAGAAAACTTCGGACTTCATGAACTGAGATTGGTGGTTTCCAATTCAGAATATCTTTCACCTTGCCAGGATCTACTGCTACTCCTTCTGCTGACAACACATGGCCTAAGAATTGCACTTCTCTTAACCAAAACTCACATTTACTGAACTTGGCATACAGTTGGTGATCTCTCAGACGATTCAGAACAACCCTGAGATGCTCAACATGCTCTTCTTTACTTTTGGAGTATACCAGAATATCATCAATAAACACAACCACAAACTTGTCAAGCTCCGGCATGAAAACTGAGTTCATCAGATATATGAAATGTGCCGGTGCATTGGTAAGACCAAAAGACATAACTAGGTATTCATACAACCCATATCTGGTGGTGAATGCAGTCTTTGGGATATCTTCAGGTCGAATCTTGATTTGATGGTACCCTGATCGAAGATCGATCTTTGAAAATACCTTTGCCCCCGCAAGCTGATCAAAGAGTAGATCAATGCGTGGCAACGGATATTTATTCTTAATAGTTACTTCATTCAGCGGTCGGTAATCAACACACATTCTTAAAGTCTGATCTTTCTTCTTAACAAACAGAGCGGGACATCCCCATGGTGAGGAACTGGGTCTGATAAAACCTTTGTCACGTAACTCTTGCAACTGATCCTTGAGTTCTGCCAATTCATTGGGTGGCATTCTGTAAGCTCTCCGGGATATTGGGGCAGTACCCGGTTTTAACTCAATCACAAACTCTACATCTCTGTCTGGTGGCAGACCTGGTAGATCATCTGGAAACACATCTGGAAATTCACAGACTACTGGTATATCACAAACCTCTTGTACTGAAGTTGCACATAACCTTTCAACGGTTCTCTTTGGGATAGGAAGTTGGATAAGAAGATGAGATTTATTATCTGGCAGGTTCAACCTTATAGTTCTGTGCAGTGCATCTATAAGGGCTCCTCTTTGATACATCCAATTCATACCCAGGATTACATCTATATCCTGTTTCTGTAATATTATCATTGAGGTAGGGAATATATGCCCACCTAACTCTATAGGTACGTCACGTACCATCTCCTTAGTACACAGTCGTCCCCCGGGCGACTGGATAAAGAACTCTTCTTGTGTTCCCATAATTGGAATGTCATGCTTAACAACAAAGGTGCGATTTATGAATGTATGCGATGCACCTGAATCAAATAACAGTACTGCTGGATGATTAGCAACAGGGAACATACCCATCATAACAGGTTCTCCCTCTGGGATTGCACTTGCTTGAGTATAGAATACACGTCCGGTCTTCTTCTTCTCACCCTTACCCTTCTGAACATTCAGATTATTGTTCTTGCTCTGAGGTTGTTGCTGTTGTGGTACGGGAGCTCTGGGATAGTTGGGATTGTACTGCCTTGGATACGGGCAGTCCTTTGAAAAGTGGCCTGGCTTTCCACAATTGTAGCAGGGAAAGTTATGGGTGACTGGAGTCTGGTTTCGAATACCAGGGGCATTCGGCTGTGGTGCAAACTGCGGGGTTGCGGCAGGACGATAAAACGTCTGCGGCTGAGCTTGGTATTACAGTGGACGATAGGTTGGGCGGAAATGATTCTGTGGGTGGTAAATAAACTTCTGGCGCTTCTTAATGCCGCCAGACGGGCTTGAAAACACTGGCTTCTTTTTCTTCGACTCTTTGTGCAGTCGGGACTTCTCTTCTGACGCAATAGCCACGTTGACTATCTCATGGTATGTAGCATTGTAACAGGTGACCAATGCTTCCTGAATTCTGGTACTCAATCCTCTCATGAAACAGCTTTTCTTCTTTGCATCAGTGTTCACATATTCCGCTGCATACTGGGATAGATGATTGAATTTACCCACGTACTGCAGAACTGTCTGGTTCCCTTGCTTCAGCGAGAGAAACTCCTCTAGCTTCATGGCCATGACACCATCTGGAATATAATGTGCTCTGAAGGCTTCACGAAACTCCTGCCAAGTGACACGGTGGCCAGCAGGCCGTGCGGCGACCAGATTCGCCCACCACGCTCCTGCGGCACCCCTAAGCTGCTGCGCTGCAAACACGGGCTTCTGGTGCTCCGTGCACTGTAACAGTTCAAACTTCTGCTCCATGGTACGGAGCCAGTCATCCGCTTCTAGCGGCTCATCTGCCTTTGAGAATACTGGTGGACGAGTATCGGTGAAATCCACATAGGTAGTTTCCCCTCCATTGTTACGGCCTCGACGACCCTGATTTCCATTCTGATTCTGATTCTGAGCCAACAGTGTAGTGGCATTAACCAAAGCGGCAATAGCCTCAGCCAAGGTGGGTGGAAACGGTGGGGGATTCGGAGTATTGTCCCCATCCTAGGAAGTTCCAGTACCGTCCATCTGTTGTACACAAACCATATTTATATACATCGCTTTATTGAATTAAAAAGCAGTTAATACAGTACTTGTATACACATACAAACTTATCTTATATTATTTCATTACAACCTTGCTCGCAAGCAAGAAACTACCCACTAAAGTTCTTAGAAAGCAGGAAAGACTACTATATTACATAGCCATCCATGTCAACACTTCACTCCTCATCATCATCGCTGATCACGATCACTTCATCATCAACCTCTGGAACACTTGCACCAGTGACATGACTTGCATCATCCCCACTTTCCATCATGGGTTCATCTTCATTATTGTCCTCTACACCAGGAACAATCACGGCACCAACATCGTCTTCCACTGCCTGGGGCTGATGATTGGGATTCATCAGATCATTTAGCCTATGGACTTCCTCATGCAGAACAGTGTTGTACTGCTCCAGGTGTGTCACATAAAGCTCCAGCTCTCGAACACGAGCTCTGGCTTCGGTCTCCTTTTCCAGAGACTCATTCTGGAACTGTTTCCAAAAACGCATATTGCGCTTCAGTCGCTCCACTTCTGATGTAAGCCTGGCAACCTCTGATTCCGAATCCGGGTTCGGATTACGGCTACTGCTTGCTCCATCAACTCTGGTGGCCAACTGATGACGCGGCACTCCTTGCGGACCCGTTTTCTTGCGAGGAGTTGTCTTCACACGTGCCATCCTAAAGCAAGATAGAATAAGGACGATGAGAACAGATAGGGGGATCTGAAGGTTAGCATGAATAGGATTGAACCTTACTTAACCCAAACCACTTTAAAAGGGAAGGTAACTTAAGCAGATTAATTAAACATGATGCATGCATCGCACTTACGATCTAACAGAAAGATTAAGTAACACATGCAAACTTTATAACATAGGGCACTATACAAGATACTTCACTACGAAGCTTTCAAATATGAGCTAAGGAAACTATAGAATAGATTAAGATAAGCAAAAGCAATTTGGACCCAAAATATCAATATTAAGTTTATTTGACCCAAAACGTTTTGAAATTTTGCAAAGTAATATTACAATAACTCAAGTGATTATGCTCTGGTACCAGCTGTCACAGAACCTCCTAATTATGATGGCCCACAAGTACACGTCATTGCCATAATGACCTCTGACAGTCGTACTTATGTTCACCATAACTTAAAAGGCCTGCTTTCCTCCGAACAGGATCAAATCACAGGAGTATTACAATATTACAACAGTTTATTCAAAATATTCAACAGAGTAAAGTAGCGGAAGTCTTACAATAACATATGTTTACAAACCAGTTTTCAAACTTGTAACCTTATGTAACATTATTACAAACCATTAGTAGAGAAGTATCGGTAGTAACTTTATTACAACACCCAAACGAGATGCCTTGCCCAAAGGCCACACAGTCTACTCGTCGTTGCTTTCTTCAACCACGACGGTCATGCAACAAGGCTCGAAGCAGACTTGTTCATGAACCGCACCTGCAACAAGGGGTTCAACAAACCCTGAGTACAAAGGTACTCAACAAGACTTACCCGACTAAGACAAAGACTCCAAGGGCATGCTAGCTTTAGGGAATCAAGGTACGGGTAAATCAGAATCAAGATTTTCTTTTGCAGAAAAGCTTACTAAAGTAAGTCCTTATCTTCAACATTTTACTTTTACCATTGATGGTTCATTAACCAAATCTAGGTGATCCTAATCTAGATCAAAGTAATTATCATCAAAACCTTTCTTATTCTTTCTTTCAATTCCAGTTCTTAACTACGATGTTGGTGCAAGGCCAAGACTCCTTTCTCGTAGAGTAACGACGATTCGAACCGCTTCATTTACCCAGCTGGGGATTCCTAACCACCCGACATATGTAGAACCGAATCTAACATATATCAACTCTTACCCGAATAACCCAAAACCAGAACGTGTCCATCGCCACCCGAGAGCACAGTACTCCTCGAACCCGGCCACATTCTAGCCCCGAGGGTACACGTTACTCTCGCCATCTCTCCACTCCCAGTGCGAGGTTAGACGTTCTCGTAATGGACTAGCCAAAGTAAGGCTTACCCGACATGGGCACATGGCTAGTACTAATAAAAACTCCATGACACGAGGGCCAACAACGTACGGTCCTTAACTGATAAGGCGGAAACAATACATTGGGACTCCTCTCCCAATGCACGTTAGCAGTGGCCAAACCACCCGCCCGATCTTACAATTTCATTCATATATTTCATTATTCATTCAGAATGCCGTCATGGCTATGTAAACATTTCATTTAAAAGCTTAACTTCTAAGCATAGCGAAGCATACTACGCATTTTCTGTAAAACAGGTATCAAGGGTAGTATTGCAATAATCAAGGATGATAATGCAGCAATTAGGTTATCACGCAACTTCTAATTACTTAATGCAATAAACCATAATATAAATAGTAAAATATTTATAAAATTCAAGGTAGGGTTTAAATGCACCGGGGCTTGCCTTGCTCGGACACGACGACTGACTCAGACTCGGAGACTCCAACGTCTGGTCCGGAACCCACTGACGATCGCTCTTCTCCGGAAGCTTGCTCGACGACTTCGGCTTCTTCGAAAGCGGTGACTACACGAATACATAACATGCTTTAACATGATGCTTTAATGATAAACATGATGCTTTATGATAACATGCCACGTTTACGATTCGGTTACAACTTCCCTTCACGGTACAGTCGTAAACAGAGAACCTACTAACTAGTAGCAACGAGTTTCCGCGATACCAGCTTTTAACCTAACAAGTTACTAACGAGCTCAATCATAAATTAAAGTGCCAGAGATCACAAAAGGGTAGTGACCTAAGGACATCACTCAATCAAAAGGCACACAACACTTAAAGTTCTCAAATTAACATTTATTTTCTATTTAAGTAATTAGGGCATAATTAGGAATTAATCAAACTTTATCTAAACAAGCTCAAACTTTTTCTATGAGTTAACAATGATTTATAACAGTGCCATAATTAATTTCATAATTTTTGGATAAATAAATTAATTATTAAAATTACTGGAAGTTGCATTTAATCTTTATTGGAACCAATTATTTCTACTGCATAAAGTATTCAAATTCATGATTTAATATTTTTCCTAGATAGTTTATACATTGAGAAGCTTATACAAAAATTTTCATGAATTTTAGAACTCTACACAATTTTTAAACAAATAAATAAATAATCAACACTATTCATTTATTTGAAAAAGAAAAACAAAAACGAAAAACTGAACTCGGGCCGCTTCTCCTCGGTCCGGCCCAACTCGGCGGCCCGTTAGCGCGCCCGCGCCCGCACGCGACGGCCCAGCCGCGGCCCAGCCCAGCCAGCTCCGCCCGCGCCCGCGCTCTCTCTCTCGCGCTCGCTGACAGCACGGTCCCACATGTCATCACCTTCCTCTCGCTCTCCCGCGCGTTCGCTTGCTTCCCCGCGGTGGCCGGCCGACGACCGGTGACCCAAACGACCAACCGAGCTGACCAACATCTTCTACACGACCTAACGAACCCGTTTTGCTACTAAACGCCCTAGCGCAAGCTCCGGCAACTGCTCACCGACGACGGTGGCGGCTCGACGGGGACGGTGACCGGCGACTCGACGATACAAAGCGGTAGCGGTTAAAGCGAGGGGTCAGGGAGCATCAGGGGCGTACCACGATCACGATGGAGTGATCGGTTGGAGCGGGGAGGCACTGGAGGCGGCTGGCGACGGTGGCGGAGCTCGACTGGAGCGGCGGCGACCCGAGGTGGAAGACGACGGCTCCCCGGCGATCCAGGCGGAATTGGGCTAGCTCAGCTGGTTCACGAGATGCGCGAGGATGCGGCGATGCTGTTGGTGCGACTGGCATGGCCGGAGGCGGTCCGGTGGCGGCAGCGGCGAGCGGCGGAGCTGCGGTGGCGGCGATGGCGAAACCGACGAACGCCACTGTGAACTATGGTATTTATAGAAGGAGAACGCGTCTACAGAGCCGCACTGCAGTGCCATCACGCTGGCGATCTCAGCGCGCTCGAGAAGGTCGTGGAAACGGCCACGGCGGCGATCGGCCGGCGCCCATACCGCGCGGTGGCCGGCGGTGATACGCCGAGCACTGTAGCTGTCCCCCCCAAATTTTGAAATTCAACTGTTTTCTCAAATTACATTCAAATTTGTATAACAACTTGAAAATCTTCCAATGTATGAAATCTTCAGAATTTCAAGCTCTACAAGTTTGGTATTGAACACTTTTTCAAATTCTGCTTGGATTTTGAAATTTGAGTTTAAATTCAAAAAGGGACACATTTTTTAGATTTGGTAATTTAGAAATTACTTTTGATTTTATATTGAAACTTCAAAATCTCCAAACATCAAAGTTGTTTATATTGACCAGATCTACAACTTTGCTGTTCAAAACTTTTTCAAATTCAGCCTCCATTTTAAAATCTTAGTTTGGGGACAACAATGATTTAAAACTGAAATTTGCTTATTTTCAAAATTACTCCACATTTTATACTAAAACTTTGAAAACTCAAAACACCAAAGTTGTAGCCCTTGAAAAGTTCTACAAACTTGGTTTTGAACTTTTTCCCAAATTTTACTTAGATTTTGAATTATTTCAAAAGGGGTAAAACAGGGTTTTGAAATTTAGGGTTTTTGGAGGGATTTCAAATTGGAATTTGTTTCTATTTTGAT
Source organism: Saccharum spontaneum (assembly GCA_022457205.1). Taxonomy (NCBI): domain Eukaryota; kingdom Viridiplantae; phylum Streptophyta; class Magnoliopsida; order Poales; family Poaceae; genus Saccharum; species Saccharum spontaneum. Next base: position 10,617,031 of record CM039613.1, read on the forward strand.
TTGTGATTACTTAGTGACCAAAACCTCACCCAAGGGCATCATTTGGACCAACATGACATAGTTGACCAAATGTCACTCTTGGTTGACCAATTTACTTTCGAAATTGTTTTACAGTTCTCCCCAGATTTGAATTCGAATTCGAATCGGAAAACTCGCGACAAGTTTTGGGACTCCAATTCAAACTCAAATTTGGAGCTTCATTTTAGATGTTGTACTTGAGCTCATACCCTACACTTGACACTAGTGTGCAACACAGTCGCGCACTTCAAATTACGCAGGGCATGGACTAAGTATTTGCGGTGGTATTCGAAATTAGGGTTTTCGATTTCGGAGCACACCACAGAGAAACACATTCAACCTAATGAAGTAAACTCGTTTTAGTTGATGCATAACAATGTTAACTTAACAAGGATGCTTTGCGATGCATTATGATGACATGGCAGATTAATTAGCACTATAACACCCGGGGTGTTACAGACGCTGCCTCGGGTCGCGGCAAGGCTCTGGAGCCACCGCGGGGAGCATCTCCTGGCGGGGAAGGATGTCACGCCACCCATCGGCGTTGGGGGCAGACACCCTTCCGCGGCGGCCCAGACGCTGGCGGGCAGGGGCACGACCTGATGAGGACATCATTGGCTCAAATATGACCATATTAACCACTTTTAAACTAAAGGTGCAACCATTCTATATGAAGCTTATCATTGATACATTTGATGAATTTGTGCTGCACCATAAAGTGTGTGTATTTTCATTTTCAGAATTACTTACATGGATGAAGAGAAGGTTCAATTGCATATGGAAAGAATGGAAGGTTAATGAAGTTGATTGGGGACCAAGTCCAAATATTCCTAATGTCATCCACCAAGCCACCACGTCACTTTTGGTTCAAAGAAAGAAAGAGTCCAAGTTCAACACGTTTTGGAAGATGAATTCAGACTGCAGAAGAGTCCCAACTTCCGACGGTTGCCACGACTTTATACGGACTCCGATTGGAACGTTCTAGGACTTTTTGGAAAGCTTATCAAGTCTACTTTTCAACGGATCTGCACTCATGCCGATATCTTGTTAAATACGTCTACAGTCCTTATTTTAATACCGAGACCTTTTCTGTTCACGGTGCTGCGTTACCTGATTGTTGCCCGATGGGCCGTGTATCAAGTGGGGCCCAATAGGGGTGTGTCCTAGGGTTGTGGGATGACCCCCACCATGTCCAGGTCATCCTCTACCCTCTCATATACCTCCATAGCCACCACAAAGAGATTGAGTTTTTGTTTTGATGTAAGTTTAGCTCCTACTACTTCCTGGTAGACACGTGTGTCGGTTAGACCATCTGTTCTACTCGATCCGGAACCCCACCTTTATGTGTATTAGATCTGAAACTTCATCTCATATTTTCAATTGAGTGCTTGTTCTACTTGTTCTTGCTTGTTCTTCGATTGCTTGCAGGAATAACCCTAGTGGTTTGGTTGGTTGTGATCCGCAAGAGCGTGACAACCGCTGGAATTGGTGTATCGATCGCTAAGGCGCTGCGTCCTTGGATGGTTGTAGTCGGGTCGTGAATGTCTCTCTAGTGAAATCGAAGTTATCCTTCTCCACCGAAAGATTGGGACACACATACTCTTATCACGACCTTCCATTGGCCGAGCAGGAATGCCGCTCACCAGCTGGGGACACGGCCGACCGGAAAGAAAGAAAGAGCATTCGGATTCATCGACCATGACACCTAGCTAGCTACTAGGCACGGCATGTACATGTACGTAGACATTATTACTGCCACTAGCAACCTAGCAAGTCGTGCACCGTAATCATCAATTCATCACCGTGTCATGCATCATGGTTTACGTGTGTTTACAGGGCTCATCTATATATAGCTAGCGACATACTTCAGCAGGCAGCGGTCGTCAGTTAGTCAACGAAAGATGCATGATTAGATCGATCGGCAAAATAGCTAGCTAGCTAGGCGCAAATTAAAGCAGTGATGCACGTGATGTTGCCGTTCCGTTGCGCCCGTAGTAGCAGAGTAGTGGGGTAACATCTTTACACAATTACACACGCGCATGCCTATGCAGAGTTCTGGTTGTGGGGAAGGTGAAGGAGCACTAAAAGAAATCTAGAATGTGCTCGGTTGAACTGGCTGCAGCTGCGGCTAATGGTTTGGATCTTTAAACTCTATATACGACTAGATGCACTTGTATACAAAAGATGAATGGAAAGAACAAAATTTAGACACAATACACGTGCAGTGATTTAATAATTAGTACAATTTTAGAAAAGGAAAAAAACTAAAAAGAAAATCACCTTGATGCGGCTACCGGCTAGTATGCATCAATGGGACTTGGGCCAAAAAACGGAGACCAGGTCTATATACTATTGGGTTGTACACAAGATATTGGGGCCCCTGTGCGGTCGCTCGGGCCTGCTGACATGCTGCTGCAACGTCAAGGTCATCTTGGGCTTTGTTTATTTTCTTTTGAGGTGACCTTGGGCTTTGTTGGTCACTACCGAACGGGCCAGGCCCTTTTAGTTTTTTAAATTTCTTTCAGGACTCCGTTAGCCAGACTGGTTATGTCCTGGTCTCCTGGAGAGCCCTTTTTTTTTTTCGTCGTATATGAAAATCTCTTTTCCTTTTTTTGCCATGGGCTTATATGTGCATGGGCCAGCCAGAAGACAAAGAAAGGTTAGCACTGGAGCTTTGTTCCAGGACCGACTGAAGAATGTGATGGAATGGTCCTTACCTCTGATGAGTCTACCGACAAGCTAGTGAGTGACACCAATTAAGCAAAGCATGTGCGTACGAGGTTCAGGCGACTTAATGATCTCCTCATCGTCATCATCAGTTCTGTTTGCACGTCAGACTGCTTATATTAATCATTAGTCACAAAAGATACAGTAGCAGTGATGGAACTACGAAGCCCAAGCGTTCCACTCCATGAGGTTCCTCCCCTCCGCAACTCGTGGGCCAGGGACGACCTGCTCGCGGTACAAATTTTTTTTAAAGGACGGCAAGAGATTTGCCTTATGCTTCCCGCACAAGTGTATCAAGACATGAATTGTTGCATAGTCCCTCTCCCTAGTTAACCGTCGTCCGCTGGTGCCCACTCGGTGTTGGTGTCCGGTGGCTGGCCAGCACCTCGCCTCAACGCGCGGATCGGAGCAGCACAAGAAGTCGGCGGTGAATTCTCCAGTATCGGCGGCGCGGCGACATTTCCGCTTTGTGGTCCTTCCTCTCATCTTGGATATGCATGGGCTGCGAAGACCCTTGAGGCTCGACAGACAACGGCAAGCAGTAGCCGTCGAATGGCCAAATGGTCGCAGTGAACTGTGTTGGGCTCATGTGTGTTTTTTCCCTTTTTCTCATGTCTTTTTTTTTGTATGGGTAAACTATAAATCATAGATTAATTTGGTCACGTCTGAGACCGAAACCTAAGTAACTTGGACCGGTTTTATCGATCTTGACTTTTCCTTGTAATAGATTGTTCACATTGCCTTTTTTCCGCGGCCGTTTCCTTATTCGGGCACATATTTCGTTAAAAGGAAGTAGAGTTTTGGTTGTTCAGTATAAAAGCGACCCGTTTCACATTGTTTGATAACAAAAATATCAGAAACCCAATTGGTTTGGTATACCCGATTGTCTGCCCCTAAGAATACGCATGTCATTCGGAGACGAAGGGAGTAATTAGGAAGCAAAGTGCAGCGCACGGTACCACCACTGCCCATGCATATACTAGGCTTGTTGACCCTTCTCCCCCGCTGCGGAATGTGCTTGTGTGCTGTGCCCAGTGCCCACCGGCCACCACCACCTCTCTCTCTAACGACTCTGCCGACGAATATAATGGGGCATAGACGATAGGTGAGGTCGGTGAGTACGCCCACGCCACGTCGCCACGGAGTGCCTCGGAAGGAGGAGGTCGATCGTGCATGCAGCAGCTAGGCAGCTAGCACTGCAGTGTCCGCCTCCACTACACGGCCGCTGGTATATATGGGCTGTGTTTAGATCCAAATTTTAGAGCGCCAAAATTTACTGTAGTATTTCGTTTATATTTGGTAATAATTGTCTAATCATTGACTAATTAGGCTCAAAACATTCGTCTCGCAAAGTACAACCAAACTATACAATTAGTTTTTAATTTTATCCATATTTAGTACTCCATACATGTATCGCAAATTTGATGTGATGAGAAATCTTTTTTTTATAGTACACTTTTCAAGTGATCTAAACACAGCCATGATTTCATTTCGTTCCAGATCTCTGACCAGCGCCGCTGTCGGCCGGGTGGTTACATCGACGACGAAAGCAGCTAGCAGCAGGCCTCAGCCTCGGCTCTAGCGTGCCCTACAAGTCTTGTGGCCGGTGCGGCTAGGGCCGTGTTTAGTTCCCCTGATTTGGGGTCGCCGAAACACTGTAGCTACAGTGTTCGGCACTGTAGCATTTTGTTTTTATTTGGTAAAAATTGTCCAAACATTGATTAATTAGGCTCAAAATGTTCGTCTCGCAAAGTACAACAAAACTGTGCAATTAGTTTTTGATTTTATCTACATTTAGTACTCCATGCATGTGCCGGCATTTTGATGTGATGGAGAATCTTCTTTTTGCATAGTGAAATTTGGGGAGATATTTGGGATCTAAACAAGGGCCTTGTTTAGATTCCAAAATTCACCCCCAAATTCCACTATGCAAAAAGAAGATTCCCCATCACATCAAAATGTCGGCATATATATGGAGTACTAAATGTAGATGAAATCAAAAACTAATTGCACAGTTTTGTTGTACTTTGCGAGACGAACATTTTGAGCCTAATTAATCAAAATTTGGACAATTATTACCACTAAAAAACAAAAAGTGCTACGGGGGTGGCACTGTGCCGAGTCGGCCACCCCCGACTCTGGAATCTAAACGAGGCGAAGGCCTAGCTGTGCCCACTGGCGGCCGGCCGGCTGTCACCCGCGGCCAGGCCAGTCTCTCGTCTCGGCGCCAAACCAAACCCTCCTGCAGTCTCCACTATACTCCTCCTACGTAGTCTTTCAAAAAAAAACTCCTCCTACGTAGGAAGCATAAACTACTGGTCACACACGATCCTCAAGAGCTAGTACATCATGCATTTTCGTTAGCCTCTGCCCTCTGGCTAGTCGAGCAAAAGTCACAGTTATGACTAGTACGTGCGTGCTGTAGTCACCATTTTACAATATTTTAGTTCAGGGTGTAAAGTTTTAAGGTGTTATATCGGGTGTCATATGGAGATGTCACATGGGGTGTTCGGATACTTAAAAAAACAAATTACAGAATCAGTCAGTAAACCGTGAGATAAATATATTAGGGCAGTCCCAATGGTGTATTTATAGTAGTTTCTATGTCTATTATGCATGGAAGGGGATGTATACTCGCGGTGATCACGGTGTACCTACGATCATTCTAGAGGCAGTTGCTTCACATGATTGCTGGATATGGCACACCTTCTTTGGTGTTGCTGGATCCAACAATGATATCAATGTGCTTAATCAATCACATTTGTTTGTCGAGCAGCTGAGAGGAGAAGCTCCTAAGGGGCAGTACTCTACCAATGGAAGAGAATACAATATCGGTTATTATCTAGCTGACGGCATATATCCAGAGTGGCCTGTTTTTGTGAAGTCTACATAGAAACCACAGTTAGACAAACATAAACTATTTGCAGAAAAGCAAGAAGGGGCAAGGAAGGATGTTGAGTGCGCCTTTGGGATTTTGCAGTCTCCCTTTTGTATTTTGCGTTGACCAGCACGTTTGTACGAGCAAGGGGATCTTGAGAATATCATGCTTGCTTGTATAATCCTCCACAACATGATAATTGAAGATGAGAAAGATATAGAGCAGGTTCCACTTGATTTGAACGAGGAAGGCAACACATATATTGTTCAAGAACCTACAATTTCTCATGGACAAACCCAGAGTTGGAAGAAGTGCTTAACAGAAATACCGCCTTACATGATCGCGAAGCGTGTACAAACAACTTCAATCTAATTTGATTGATCATATTTGGCAAAAGTTTGGTAATTCAAATAGGCAAAATAATTAGGTACATATCTAATAGTAGATCAGTTTCTAGAGATTTTATGTTCATTTTTGTTCTCTATGTTTATCTTTGTTATCTTTTTTTTGAAATTCATTGTTTATTTTTACTTGTAGATGATGCTGTGGAACCTGATGGCTTCTGGGGGACTTTTGCAATCTGATGGCTTCTGGAGGACTTCTGAACCTACCTGAGATGATGTTGTGCAATTGAGATGATGCCGGGCAACCTGATGATGCCACCTTATTATTTTATACTATAATATATCATGAACTTTAGTTATTTTGTTGCCCAACTATATGAACCTACCTGAGACGATGGATGATGCCTATTTATCTTTATGAACTATATGTGGTACCTATTTATCTTTATTTCTGGATTGCTATTATTAATTAATATGGTCCTGGAAACATAGTTATGGGTTGCTATATGATTCTGGGAAATATATGGTTCTGGCAAAAGTGTATTGGTTTTGGAAATATTTGGTTCCAATGTGAATTTTTTGATAGGGGCTGATATTCACGGTTCTGGAAATATATGGATATGGGAAGTGTATTGGTTGTTGCCGGCTTGTGTTCTTGTCTTCTGGAACATGTCGTGGGCTGCAGAGAAGAGGTGTGGCAGCGTGTGTTCTATAGAAAAATTTGCCACAGCTGATCTATCTTCTTTTTGTGCTGCATTTAAGTTATTCTTTATATGGCTATTAATATAGAAACCATGAGTTGGGGAGGATAGTTTTTATTGACATTAATTACTCTTTTTCTCTCTTAGACTCTACTCTAAGAAACTGGCCATTGGGACTGCCCTTAAGCCTAATTAATCCATCATTAGCACATGTGTTACTATAGCACTTTATTATCAAATCATGGACTAGTTAGGCTTAAAAGATTCTCGTCTTGTAAATTACACATAATATGTATAATTAGTTATTTTTTAGTCTATATTTAATACTCCATACATGTGAAAGCATCAATATGATAGGGTGTAAAGTTTTGGTGTGGGAACTAATCAAGCGGCGGATCCGTGCATGCGCCCATCGTCAACCTCTGCCGTCGGCGGATCCGTGCATGCGCCCATCGTCAACCTCTGCCGTCCTCTCCTCTGCTGCGCCTTTGACGATCCGACGGACCGACCGGGCATCCGGCCGACGACGACGCGCGTCAAGGCGTGCATGCGGCCTGTGGGGCGACACGTGGTCGGCCGGCAGGCAAGCGTGCGGGCATCGCCGCCGTGGACCAGCAGCCACGCCAGTACGTACGCCTCGGCGTGCGTAGGCATATTACACGCGTACGTGCCACGCGACCAACATGGCAACATCCACCGCGACCGACTGGGGGTGTGTTCACTTCACGTACTAACCCAAAATATTTTCTCTTCTACTTATTACATCGAATATTTAAACGCATATATGGAGCATTAAATATAGGTAAAAAAGATAACTAATTGTATAGTTTGTCTATAAATATCGAGACGAATCTTTTAAGCCCAGTTAATTCATGATCGAACAAATTTTACTAAATAACAACGAAAATGCTACAGTAACTATTCAACCGCTTTTCACCAACTGAACATACGCTGGATTCAGCGCTGGCTAGCTCACATCAGCACGTCCGAAAATCGGGAGCATGCGTGCGCGCGCGTGGCGAATTTATGCGCCCCAAGAAAAGAGTTTACACGGTTGGTCTCCTCACTAGTGACAACTGACTGGCCCTTCCTTCTTTTGACTAACTACTATATATATGACTTAATCATTGAAAAAAAAGTAAGCACACACATCCACTTTAATCATCTACAGTACTTTCATACTCGCTTGCTCCTTCTGTTTCACAATATTTGCCATTCTAGCTAGGATTGAAATTAATTTCACAACTTACTAGCCATTGTCATATTCAAAACCGTCATCCACTCCTTATTACCCTTTATTAGTGCAACTGCAACAGCCAAATACACCCCTGGCCGGCTAGTAATAATAAAATGTTGTGGAGTGAAGGGAGCACCAGATATATCCATGCATTGATACCACTTTTGTGTGTAGAACATGCACATGGTTTGATAAATCGCTAGTTAGGCTATATTAAGGCCTCGTTTGCAAGGCTCTCAGCGGCTCCGTCTCCTCTAACTCCTACACTGTGTTTAGGACACTGTTTATCGAAGCTCCTTTTCTCTCACTTTCTCTAGATGAATTGGGAGCGGGAAGAAAACGGTATTTTTGGCTCATACAGCTTCGGCTCCTCAACTACTATAGCACAGAGCCAGAGCTAGGAGGAGCTCGACCAAACATGCCCTAATTTGACTCTGTCATATTGATACATGCCCTCTAAATTAACCCAACAAATGTATTAGTTGATAAATCTATATGCAAGTCTGCATAACCATGTTGTCTTTCTCCCTTGCTCTGTCTATTCGATAGGGCGCCCATCCTTGAGGGGAGGGGCAACAGTAGGAAATTTCAAATGTTACTAGAATCATATTCGTGCGTTTAAATTTGACTATGTGTGTTATAATATTACCAAAAAAAACTTTGAGCGAGATATTGACAACATTACATTTTGTACCTAGATCTGTCCTTATGATTCATGTTCAATTAGAACGTAATTCAAGTTTTGACGTGATCACGTAAAATCGAAACAACCTAGTTCATAGTGTAACAACTTTTGTTCATCAAAACTATCAGAGAAGTTGAAGAAACTATTTCCTACCTACGACTACGGGTTCCTAAGGTGAACTTCTTTTAGTCTGACATACTATTTGTCTGTGATGAGATTAAAACAACTAAGTAATCTACGGACATACAAAATTCAGAAGGAAAATACTTGCACTGATTATCATACTTAAGCCATTTTTTATTTTTCAGGAAGTTGATTTATTTTGTCGCGGCGTGAGGGGAAAGAGGTGGGGAGGGAGGGAGGCGCGTGGCTCGACGGAAGCCGCCGCCGCCGCCCCCGACACTGGTGGCATGGAGGTCGTAGAGGCCATGGAGGAAAGGGAGGGGGGGAAGGGAAGGGCAGCTCGCTGGTAGTCGCCACCGACACAGTATGGAAGGCCACGAGTAGAGGAGATGGTGAGCAGGCAAGAGCAGTGAAAAAGCACACAGGGTGGGGAGAGAGAATGAGGAGCGAGAGAAGTGAGCACGAGAGAAGGCGGTCGAGGCCTCGCGGGCAGATAACGCGAGGCGTCGGTCGAGTACCGGTTCGACGCGCGTCCGAGACGCCGGTGGAGCAGCTTTACTGATTAGATAATCGTTCCGGGCCTTGTTTAGATACCTAAATTCACCCCTAAATTCTACTATGCAAAAAGAAGATTCCCCGTCACATCAAAATGTCGCATATATATGGAGTACTAAATGTAGATAAAATCAAAAACTAATTGCACAGTTTTGTTGTACTTTGCGAGACGAATATTTTAAGCTTAATTAATCAATATTTGGACAATTATTACCAAATAAAAACAAAATTACTATAGTGTGATGGGACACTTACTATGCAGATTTTGGTTGACAAATTTGGCATCTAAACCAGGCCCCGATCGAAAATCGTTTCAGGTCTTCGCTGTGAGGTAACCGAACAGACCCTGGAAAAGAAACTTTTCCACGCTCGCTAGCTCACGCCAGGTCGTTAGGACTCCAGAACACACAGGCAGTCGTACACGTCTCCAAACACACTGTCCGATCGAGACACGCGCGTGCCAAGTGTCAACCCCTCGTGCGTGCCGTACACACACAAATAAAAAGTTCTACCACATCGTACAGTAGATTGCAACGCGTGAACGAATCCCGCCCGGCACGCAAACCAGCAATCATCTTTCATGGGACATGGGTCGCGGACTCGCGGCGCTCTCCGGCGGCCGGCCGGCCAGCCGGAGTCGTGGCTGGCTCCTGGCTGTCCGCCTGCTGGCTGTGATTACTTGCAGCGCAGGCCAGGCCATGCCCATGACACGTCCCCGTCGCGGGCCGCCACATGGACGACGCGGACGCGACAAGCTCAGACTACCCGCACTCATAGACCTCTATATTCATCCTCTATACGTCCTAATCAGCAAGATTCTCTCCTCTATACTCAATTCTTCCGCATCCATTCATCCTCTATATCATCCTCTATCCACTCTATCCACTATGGGACACACTTGTCATTTTATCTAAATATATCCATGTGTGATCTAGTTTTGAAGGATTTATTGAGACGAATTTAATGGTGAAATCGAAATTAAATTTGGATTTTTGGTTTGTGAGTTATAGTATTTTTTTCCTTTGTTTAGCTAGTGGGGCCCGCCACTATAGAGTATAGAGTAAGCACAGTACTACTCTAAATATAGAGTGAGAGAAAGGATAGAGTATCGTTTTAGAGTACCCAGGGCAGCAGTTTTTACTCTATATTCATACTCTAAAGCTTTAGAGTATCGTTTTAGAGTACCCACTGCGGGTAGTCTCAGGCCTCGTTAGATGGGTGAATTGGGGGGAGAAAAACGCTGTATCAGAATTCCTGTAGCATTTTGTTTGTATTTGGTAAAAATTATCTAAATTTTGACTAACTAGGCTTAAAATGTTCGTCTCGCAAAGTACAACAAAACTGTGTAATTAGTTTTTGATTTCATCAACATTTAGTACTCTATGCATTTGTCGACATTTTGATGTGACAGAAAATTTTCTTTTTGCATAATAAAATTTAGGGGGAGAATAGGAAAACTAAACAAGGCCTCAGACGACCTGCTCCTCCTGCTGCATGCCGGGGCCGGTGGAGACGGAGGGGAGAGATGCTTCGCAGCGAAGGCCAGGCGTGGGCATGCACGCCTTTGCCGTCTGACGACGCGCGGTCGTCCGCGTGACGCCACCCTGCACTCCACGCAGGGGCCGGGCCGGGCCCTCGCGTCCCCGCCCGCGGGGCCCACCGGAGGCATGCCGCATGCCTGTCCGGATCCTTTGTGAACGCCGCCGTCTCGCGCCACATTGCGGCGGCTGCGCCCCCGGCGCCGCCTCATGACTGCACGCTGCAGTAATTGCACCGGTAACCGTTAACGACCTCTTGTTTACCGAGGACGTGTTTAGCTCAGGGGCTGTAATTTTTTTACTGTAGTATATGTGTAACTATAACAATTAATATTTAATTATAGACTAATTAAGTTTAAAAGATTCGTCTCGTAAAATATATGCAAACTGTGCAAATAATTATTTTTTTATCTATATTTAATGCTCCATGCATGTGTCCAAACATTCGATGAGATGGGCTGTAAAGTTTTCGGGTGGGAACTAAACAGGGCTTGAAGCTTCTTTTGTGTATGTATTTGTATTTTGTGCTAATTAATTTTTTTCCAAATTAACAAAAGTGGTGCTTAATATCTAAAAACCATGTCCTCCCTTCCTATCGGTAAATAAAGTTGTTTTTTAATTTGATGTTCCCGTAGACTCTTACGATTGTGTCACGTTTAGTTTCGAGGATTGAAATACTACGTTGAAATTTTGTATGAAGTTTCATGAGACAGGAGCCTATTATGGAAAAAAACCGATGATATCCCCCATATGCATGGAAATAAGAACGGATTGAGCTAGAGCTAGCATTAACAGTCCTAAACTACAAGACAACGAAAGACACATGGAATGAATAAATTAATAGGAGCAGCGACATCTCATCAATCCATTGCTCATACCGGTATTTATTTGGAGCTTAATTGTTCGCTCCAACGGTCCAACCTTACGACTGTGATTGACTGACAGTTTTGCCAACCCAACCGCTTCCTTCTTTCTGCAAAATGGCTTTATTTTCCGTGTGTTTTAAGTCAATGCCATTCATACACCCGAAAAGGTTATATATGGTTTGGCTTTATTTTCCACTCTCATTGCTAGTTGACCTTTGTAGCTAGTACTGTGTCTTCTTTTTTTTCCAGCTTTAACTTTTTTTTTGTTCTAGTCCACCCAACTGATGTAATGGTCGCCTCTCTATGTGTTATCGATATGAGATTACTTATGGTATTTAGCATTAATTGTTATGACTGGAGAATCAACAAGATACTATAAGCACGTCGGTATTCATCACAATGCACTAGTCTTGTATCGGTGTATGAGTAATGCCGGCGTACAATTCTCGGTTCCTAGCTTCATCGTGTTCTACCTGTATTGTGCACTGGTCATGCATATGCCCAACGGCTACAGGGTATCTTTTACAGAAGGATACACATTTCTAGGTTGCGTCATTGCCACCGACAAAAAGAAAAGAACAAACATATGACTCATATTCCCTCCTGTTCTAAAACAACGTACGGTACATGCATCTCGTTTTTAAGGAGTAAATCAAATTTAAGTTCAACTAACTAAATGAAAAATAGTAACATTTATGATGTCGAGTAAGTCTCATCAGATTAATTAATTGTGCAACATATTTTTACTAAACATGTTTGTAGGTACAAAATGTTGATAATGTTTCCTGTAAATCTAGCAAAATATAGAATTGATTGACTTCTCAAAAAGGGTAACGTACACTCTTTTTTTAGTGATGATAGATACGGCCTCCTTCCCAAAAGTGGTGCAATTTTAGGTCTGGTTAAAGCCAAACTGTCATTAGGTTTAACGAAGTTTATATAATATATTATCAACATGTATAAATCTAAATAGGTTTATTATAGAAATATATTTCATGACAAATCTAACAATACTTATTTAGTACGAAAACTATCAATACCTCTTTATACAAATTTGGTCAAACTTCAAATTGTTTGACTTAGCAATTTCTAGAATTGCATCCTCCTTTCGGAAAAAAAGTGAGAGCTTATCGTAATTACTCCCACCATCCCACGATAATTATACCTCTCACTTCTTGAGAAGTCAAACTTTTCTAATAAAAACAAGTACAATAATGATCTTATTACTCCCTCCATTATCCTTTATAAAAACAAGTACAATAATGATCTTATAGCCAAACTAGTTAGCATTTTTGCTGATATGGAGAGATAAGAGAGGAGAGAGATGAGAACTTTCCTCTCATACAAGCAACAAGCTGGGCACGGAAACATTGACATTTGTGGGTCTAGATAGAAGTGTATGTGAGAAGTAATAGGAAAGAGAATGTGAGATATGTTAGCGCATAATAATAAAATAAACTTTGTTAGATAAATAGAAGAAAACTATAACTTGGATTTTATAACTTGACTTATAGTCAAACACTTTAACACTATTATTAATCTTGCTCTAAGGCGCATACACGTATCAAGATCCAAACCTTAGAATCTTTGGCCAATAATTTGCCTAACATTTTGTTATTATTATAAAATTATAATACAAACTTGATACAATCAAATTTGTTATTAACTGTGCTATCCAATGACCATAAGTTTATATGTATATATAGACAATATAAGATCAAATAAATAAAAATATATATTTCGAAAGGCTGTGTCACGTCAATATGCGCTTAATTTATAAAAGATAATGGAGTGAGTAATAAGAAAATATATGCCAGGATTAATCTATCAATATTTATTAAGCATCGTAAATATGAGTATCTTTTGTTATACTAGTATTAGTTTTTTGGACGTTGCTAAAGTGTGCGCGTGCAGGATTTCAACTTCCAGCGCGCACACCTCTGTAGTATAGATTTGAGTTGCAAAAAAAAACTCAACAGCTCTCTCTTCCCTGACTACGGCGCCCTCACCGCCGCCCCGCCGCGGCGAGCTAGGGTTTCGCCCTCCCCACCTCGCCGCCGCCGCTGCCATGGCTGCTGCTGCTGCTGCCACCGTGGCCAAAGCTCCCCCGTCCCGACCTAGCCTGACCGCCCCTGCGCCGCCAGCTCCCCTAAGCCCCCCATCGACCATCCCCACCGCCTAACTTACCTGCCTCCCCTGGCCGGCCATTCTATACCCCACCGGAGTTGGAGAAGAAAGGGAAGAACTCACCGGGACCCTACAAAAGCAGATCCGGGGGAGAGAGGAGGAGGAGGAGGAGGAAAGGCCTACCTGCCACCGGATCCGTCGCCATGGCCGTGCGCGGAGGAGGCGGTGGGGCGTGAGCGCGGGTGCGAGGGGCCGGTGGGGCGCGGGCACTGAGGCCGCCTGTGAGGTGCTCGTCGAAGAGAGAGAGAGAGGCGTGCGGTGGGGAGCCGGGAGGACGGAGGAGTCGAGGAGAGAGGGAGCGCCCGGGGGGAGAAAAAGGCCGTGCGGGCGGGTGTGTGTGCGGAACCGAGTGGAGCGTGCGAGCTCTTTACGTAGCATTTTCGTAATTTTTTTTTGTTTTTCTAAAAAAACTGCGATTCATAGGAAAATGATGAGATGCACATTTGTTTTAGGAAGCAGGATTACGTGTAGTGTAGGAATTAAGTCACATTGATTAGTAGTGTGCCACGTAGCAGCACATTGGCAATTAAAGTCAGGAGATTGAAATGGAGCCCCACCGCCCCGGGCGGCGCAGAGGATCCAGATCTTGCGAAGAAAGCAAGCCGTTTCCGCGTTGAACTTGAAACCCAGCAGCAGCAGCAGGCCAACAACAGATTTTTCTTCTCTCTTTGGTCTCGGGTCCGGCCGCGAAACAACTGTTTCCTCGGCTGCTCTTGACTTCCATTCCATCCCAATTCCCACCACTGACCTGACCGCCCGCCCTCGATCACATCATCCCTCCAGGGCCTTCCTTTTCCTCGGCGTCCAAATCCATCCATCCCCACCTCGCCTCCGCCTCCGCCGCGCCATGGATCCCTTCCACCACCTCAACACCTCCTTCTCCAGCCCGTACCACCCGCTCCTCTCCCCGTCGCCGCCGCACCACCCGCACTTCCCTCCGCTCCCGCCGCCGCCTCCGCTCCCCGAGCCGCCGCAGCTGCCCTCCTCCGCCTCGGCCGCCTCCAGCGCCGCGGCTAGTCTCGAGCGGGAGCGCCTGCCGCAGTGGTCCCACGCCGAGACGGCCGCGTTCCTCGCCGTCCGCGCCGACCTCGACCACTCCTTCCTCACCACCAAGCGCAACAAGGCGCTCTGGGAGGCCGTCTCCGCGCGCCTCCACGCGCAGGGCTTCGCGCGCACCCCGGACCAGTGCAAGTCCAAGTGGAAGAACCTCGTCACCAGGTTCAAGGGCACCGAGGCCGCGGCCGCGGCGGCCGTCGTCGATCCGGCCTCCGCCGCCGGTCAGTCGCAGCAGCAGCAGCAGCCGAGGCCGCAGTTCCCGTTCCACGACGAGGTGAGGCGGATCTTCGATGCCAGGGCCGAGCACGCGCAAGCATTGGAGAGGAAGAGGGCCAAGGGCAAGGGCGTGCGGGACGACGAAGGCGCCGGCGAGGGAGAGGACGTCGAGGACGAGGAGGAAGACGACGAGATCGAGGCGGACGCGGCGGCGGGCGGCGACGAGGATGCTGCGGGCGCGGGCAGGGCCAGCGGCGGCGCCGGGACGAAGAAGCGCAGGCGGAAGCAGCAGCAGCAGGCTGCTAGTAGGGCGGCCGCGGACCAGGGCGAGGTGGAGGCCATGCTGCGGGAGTTCATGCGCCGCCAGGCCGAGATGGAGGAGCGCTGGGTGGAGGCCGCCGAGGCGCGCGAGGCCGAGCGCCGCGCGCGCGAGGAGGAGTGGCGCTCCGCCATGGTCGCGCTCGGCGAGGAGCGCCTCGCGCTCGTGCGGCGGTGGCGGGAGCGCGAGGACGCCTGGCGCGCGCGCGCCGAGGAGCGCGAGGAGAGGCGCCACCAGCTCGTCGCCGCGCTGCTCGCCAAGCTCGGCGGCGGCGACTCGTGATCAGTCTTCGTCGCCATGCATCGATCCATCAGTCCTCGCGCGCGACTTCGTCCCCATCCAAAAACCCCCCCGCCCACCGGTACGGACCAAACCCAAACGACCCACGCACGCCCTACTCGCTCATCGTCATATGCGCTTCATCCGTAGTGCACAACCAAAGCTAGCTACATATACCTCCATACATTGATCGAGTGCAACTCGATCCATCTACTGCTAATCATATAAATCTTCTGATGCACAACACTACTTCTTTGTTGGATTCTTGCTCAGGAGCAACGAGGTTTCACCGCGAAGCGCGCGCATCGGCCGGATAGCTACTCTACTTTTTGATGGTCGTCGATCACTCGATCCATCCATCCATCCATGATCTTTGTTGATTAGGGTTTTTCTGCTAGGCAGCTAGTAAGAGCAGGTTAGTACTTAGTAATGAGGTGTATACATGCTCATGCTCATCAGGTGGTGAAAAGGGTTTATGATTTATTGCAGCTCATGCAATCTCATCTTTGTTTATTAGCCACGCGCAGCCTAATGATGATAACTGATACCACCTCTGGTACTAACTAGCTTAGCTAGTCTCATCATCAGCTTCAGGATCGGCTTTCAGCTTTCTGGCTTTACAAGTGCATGGATGCATGCTAGCTTCTCCTTGGTACTTCTCCATAGATCTCCCTCCTCCTCCGTCTTTAGTCTTTACAAGATGATTTGTAGGACCTCCCGCACCATGGTCGGTGCTTTCCACTCGAAAACGGGTGTGTTCCTCAGTGATGATATGTCTCTGCAGGGCTTGCGTAGCTTTTGCGCGACACGGCCTAGTAGCCGCAAGATCTTTCTTGGTTTCCCTCTCTTTTCAGTTGCATGGGTAAAGATTTGCATCTGAAAAGTTGTAGGACTGGCGGACTGGCGGCCGGCTAGGATGATCAGGAAAGAGAGGAGAGGATGCATGGTGGATACTGGAAGCACATGGTTGCTGATAGAGGGTGCAGGAGGCTGCTTTGGTTTGCTTTGCTTTGCTTACGGAAGGGTATCGATGCCCCTGCGGCCTTCCTGGTTGCATATGCATACATCTTGCACAAAATCAGTGGTGTCCAGCAGAAGCCACTACTGCATACATGTATGACCAAACTAGCTACTAGCTAATCATCTACTTTTTTGTGTGGTATGCATGGTGTAATTGCTTGTTTGAATAATCATTATTATTCTTAATTACAAGATCAGCTCCTCCCTAATGATGTGTGAACCGCGTGTCATAGAATGCATCATGGCTTCTTGCAGTCAGTGGGCGCATCCCATGCGTGTGGTATGAACCCATCAGCACGCACAGTGTGTACGTAGGGAAGTAGTAGGGTCGTAGTTTGAAACCGCGTTACCGGCCTATATATATGTTCCCAGAGATCGATGTTCAGCCGGGAAATTGCTGGCTAGTTGTTTATACGTATCACGTATGCATCACCATTCATATGCTAATAAAATTCATCAAAGCTAGATCTGTGCTTTTATCAATAGATACATAAATAAAACTGCCATTTATTCCATTTTTTTTTTCACGAACGTGCATTTGCGCGTATTGCTGTGGCTTGTGTGAATCCTTTGGGTGAAAGCCAAATGGTATCAATTGCATATAAGACTTTGAGGTCTAGTCTTCCCAGTTGTAAACTTTAGTGCATATGCTACCTGCTAACATTGTCGATGATAGTGCGTGTGGTCATAGCAACAGCTTGTCGGAGAAGCTGGTTAGTTCACTTGTTAGTTGCTACTGGCATGACCATGAGTTCATGCATGTCACTAGAAAAAAAGAACTAAGATGTGTGTGTGACAAACAGATACATACGAGGATAAACAACAACAGTATATATATATACTCCCTCCATCCCAAATTATAAGACGTTTGACTTTTTTTATCCCAAGTTTGACCACTCGTCTTATTCAAAAAATTTGTACAAATATAGTCAAATTTAAGTCATTCTTGAAGAACTTTTATTAATATACCAAGCTATGATAAAAAATTGATATTTTGCACAATTTTTTTGAATAAGACGAGTGGTCAAACTTGGTGTCAAAAAAGTCAAACGTCTTATAATTTGGGATAGAGGGAGTAGTAACTACTTTCGTCCTTTGTAACATTTGGTTTTTGTCCAGAGCTCACATATTGAAGGTAATCGAGTACAAGTTGTACATGTAATCTCTTATCTTACACCGTCAAGCAACAACTTTATTCTATTATTTATGAGTTACTTGTGCAGATAATTAAGATCATAATGACGGGCAAAGTGACATCAGCTTATCATGTTTCCGTGACCTCTGTAAGCAAATTGGCTAGTTGGTACGTCCAGCTTTCTTGACATGTCGTGTTCACTGTTCACTTTTGATGAGCGTGCTCTTGTTGAGTGTTCAGAATGGCAACAGGCAATCAAAGGATGCGTCGGTTGTCAGTATTTCCTTGGTTTTAGCCTCAGCCTGACACAAATAATGGACTCTGGCAATTTGATCGATTAACGACACTGCTTGTGCCAATTATCATTCTATTTCTATTCCAACTTTATATATATATATATATATATATATATATATATATATATATATATATATATATATATATATATATATATATATATATATATATATATATATATATATATATGGATTCAGCTTACTTGTATCCATGCCTTTATATGCAAGCTTTTGCTTTTGTGGGGTGAGGAATTCCTGATGTCAGTCTGATTTCATAGTTTGATGAATACTTGATAGATATTTTGTGGTTAGTAAATGTAGACTAGCTAGCTTCTCTATTATTATTTCATACTAGCTAGTAGATAGTAGTAGTTCCGAAAGAACAATACTGACAATTTCTTGGCAGTATCAAGAACGCATTTTTTAGTGCATACATGTTGAGCAGGTGTCATCTGAGCTGTCCACAGAGATGAACCTAGCCTGCTATACTTGGGGTAGTTGGAAACCAGTAAAATAAGCCATCTTGGTTGTACTGCATGGTAAGAAATTGACCATACGTGATCTACACATATCTATGATCCAGTAAGCAAGCAGTAGTTTATTTGCATGCATGATTCGCCAGTCAATATTGTGCCGTAGCTAGCTAGTGGGAAGTCAAGGGTAGCACACATGTATGGCCAAAATCTAGATGGAGACCGCTTGACGCGCAAATGATATAAATAAATATATAATATAAATATTCTGCAATTGACGCACCAACGTCGAGATTGATAGATGTGCGACTCCAGTAGACAGCGACCAAATTGTCCGTCCTAGCTATCGTCACAGAGAAAGAGAATGATGTAGATTGAGCGATGGAGATTCGGAGAGTGGCAACAAATTGCACTGATGAAGTTGCACTATTGAAGTGGTACATAAGGTTGTACTGTATGTACTAGTACATAATTTGACTACTCCCTCCGTCCCAGAAAAAGTATCGTTTTAGGTTTTTCAGACATCGTGTTTGACCGTTCGTCTTATTCAAAAATTTTATGCAAATTATAAAATAAATAAATCATTATTGAAGTATCTCTAATGATAAAATAAGTCATAACAAAATAAATAATATTTATTAAAATTTTTTGAATAAGACGAACAGTCAAACATGATGTCTAAAAAAAACTAAAACGACACTTTTTCTGGAACGGAGGGAGTACCTGCTAACTGACACTTATGCGTGTACTGTATGGCAGAGAGCGATCGATGACACTATTGCGTGCACGCTTTGACGAGTACGGAGTAATCGATATAATAATAGATCGAAACTGTGTAAAGGAAATTCCAGTGTGCATATGTGTAGCGAAGGCTGTGTTTAGATGCTTAAAAGTTCCAAAAATTTTATAAGATTTCTCGTCACATCGAATCTTTGGACATACTCCTCCGTCCCAAAAAAAAGAGTTATTCTCGCTTCCCAAAAAGTCAATAGCTTTTAACTTTGACCAAATATATTTAACAAAATAATAATATTTATGGTACATAATTAGTATCATTAGGTAGATCTTTGAATATACTTTCATAATAAACTTATTTAAAGATATAAATGTTGCACGCATTTTCTATAAACGTAGTCAAAGTTGAGAAAGTTTGACCAGCACTTTTCCCACGACGACTCTTTTTATGTGATGGAGTAGTATGTATGGAGCATTAAATATAGGTAAAAAAATAACTAATTACATACTCCCTCCATGTTGGTAAAAGAAGTCGTTTTAGACAAGGTTTGAGTCAAACATTGGAAATATAAATCATGAATAACTTTTAAGTTGTTGAGTTTGAAAATGTGAAAACAATATGAATAGATTTGTCTTGAAATATACTTTCATAAAAGTATACATATATCACTTTTGAATAAATATTTTTATAAAAAATGAAGTCAAAGTTATGCTTTGGAGACCGTGTCGTCGTCTAAAACGACTTCTTTTATCAACATGGAGGAAGTAGTTTGGTTGTAAATCACGAGACGAATCTTTCGAACCTAATTAGCCCATGATTGGACACTAATTGCCAAATAAAAACGAAAGAGTTATTGTGCTTCCAAAAATTTTACAGCCCCATCTAAACATAGTTATAAATAGAGCTAGCAATGTACTTCCTCCACCTTAAATATATACGCTTATGGAGGACTCAAACTTTCAGTATCAACAGTTATATCTCAAAAAAGTTTATTATAATTTTTTTTGCCACGAGTAATCTTTCACATTTTCATGATCAGTAACATTTATATATATGCATGAATGCATCTTAGTAATTATCCTACTGATACGTAATTTTTTAGTTAATTTTTTTTCATTAATTCATATAAAAAATTTAATTATGATTACAATAAGTATTACATAAATGTAAATAATGGTGTGGCTATCGATAAAAAAATTCTAGACCAAAATCCAAAATGAATGGCATTTTCATAAACAACTTTAGTTTTTCGTGTTCTCACACTGAGCCCACTATTAAAAGAATAACGCTGCTAAACCTAGAACAAATCAAGAAAATCGTATTAAATCAAGGATTTACACTTGAATTGATAGTTTTACTGGAACGGGTTAAACCAATTGAGCTAAGCTTAATTCACCAACAATAGATATAACTAGTATTTGTGTATATATTGTTTGTTACCTCGACCTATAGGTTTAGCTTAGGAAATTCAGTAACCAGTTTCTTGAAATTTGAGAGAGGAATTATACATCCGGGAACTATCAATGTGGAACGTGCATATAGATCTTCCTCGCTCGCCACAAAAAAAAGGCGCCATATATGATATATCTAAGTTGCTTTCACGCGCTAGTTTGAAAACACATTTTGGGCTTATGAGTTATGACCATGTATATACTTTCAAAGTTCAATGATCTTGCCAACTTGGTACTATGGACCTATGGTCGCCAACTTGGTACTATGGTCTCTTATTAACTCACCTTATTCTTATATAGCAGGGCTAGCAGCAGGGAAGAAGAACAAGGAAAACCATCTCCACTGGCCAGAAATAAAGGAAATGAATGCAAAATCCAATGCTAGCTGGAGGTTTGAACAAGAGCGTGGAATGGAAAATTAAAAGACAATGTGTGATGTGAATGCATACGCGCGTGGAAATCGATCTGCCGCTTGCTTCCGGCGCACGTGTGTGAAAGAAACTAATCTTCGTGGCGGGCGGCCGCCGTGCACGTATCACAAGGGCATCCCCACCCCATTCCGGTCCACGTAATCACGCACGCCCACACGTCATCCACGCACCATGTTATGCGGATAATCTGCTGCACCGATGCAGCATGGCGTGGTCGTCTGTTGAGACTTTGAATGAAGGGGAAAAAAAAGATTTTGTGGCCTCGTTTAGATGCTGAAAAAATTTTAACCCGATAAATAGTACCACTTTCGTCTTATTTGACAAATATTGTCCAATCGTGGACCAACTAGGCTCAAAAGATTCATCTCGTGATTTCCAACTAAACTGTGTAATTAATTATTATTTTTACCTACATTTATCCAAAAATTAATGTGATGGAGAGAGAGTGAAAAAATTTCAACTTTTTGAGTGCATCTAAACGAGGCCTGTGTCGGTCGGCTGACACGTAGGATTTCAGCGGTTTTTTCCTGCACTGCACGCTGGGTTGACTGGACAAGTCCGGAGCTATGACCCGGGGTAACTTGGGGCCGGGGAGAAGCCGCGAGCGTGACGTCACGGAGGCAAAGACCTGTTTCTCTCCCTACTCCGTAGGCTTTAGGCTAGGTCAAGAGAGGACAGGGAGATGCGTAGTCTGGTCTCAGAAGGATCTGATCGTAATAGCTTTTTCTTATATATAGAAGAATCTGATCCTATGCTTTCCAGTATGCCGTTCCTCCTTCCAACAATACACCTCTTATGGGCTGTCGTAGTTTCAGCCTCCAGAGCCCGGGGCTAGATGAGCCATAAAATGGGCCAAGTTTGTCTTGCATGTCCAGCAGGGAGTGAAAAAACACTAGCAGAACAACAAATGATTTTTTTTCAGAAAAAGTCCACGTTACCTCCTCAACTTTTGCGAAATCTGTTTTTCCTTACTAAACTCTACAACTAGATAAACCACCTCCTTCAACTTTTAAAACCGTTCGTTTTACCTTCCTGGCTAGTTATAAGTGGTTTTCAAAGACGGTTTTGTCCTTTTCTTTTTTATTTATTTCGGCTGAATCTTTGAAAAATCACAGTAAATCACATAAAAATCATAAAATGGAAAATCCAATTTTGTTGGACTCCACGTGAGTAGATCTACACAGTGAATATATAATATTGTATGCCTGAGTACAATTTTTTTATTGTAGCTTTAGATCTATGCTTTTCAAAACGTTTTCTCTTCAGCAGGCCCCATGCTTTAGAACAAATTTTTTGTTGTAGCTTTAGATTTTTTTCTTAATGTTTTCTCTCTAGCAGGGCCACCGTGTCGCCTCATAAAGGCGACTCGGGCGGCGGCAACTCAAGCCCCATCGTCAGCCCTCCCTCCCGTCCCTTCCCCCTCGCCGCTGCTGGAGGGGGTTGCCGTGAAGCCCGCGCAGCTCCCTAGGATGGTGGCGGCGAGGCCTTTCGCCTAGGCATGTGAGGTCCTCCGTGCGGGACGGCGCTTGGCGGCCATGGCGCGGTAGCTGCGCGTGAAGGAGCGCGAAGGACATGGGCGCGGCAGTAGCTGCGCGCAGAGGCGCGACGGAGGGGCAGCTGTGTGGGTGAGGTCGTTGCTCGCGGTAATGGACCTCACCGGTGACTTCAACGGGAGTAGCGATGACGGCGACAGTTCCGACCAGTAGGTCCGGTGCCCTGGCGGCCGGATCCAGCCTTCCTAGGGCTGGATCTAGTGCTCCTGAGGTAGCAGTGGCGTGGGGCGCCGACGATGGAGACGGGGACTGACGGTGGTTTCGGGAACACAGCTGGCACCGGCGTCGGCGCAGAGAGCGTGGAGGCGACAATGCGGGGGGGGGGGAGGGGGAGGGAGAGGAGGTGGTGGCTAGGCGCCGTCAATCATCGTGATGGTGTGGGCGGCTGCGCTGGTTGTGCGGCGTTGGCGCCGTGGTGGCGTGGACGGCGATGGCTTACTCGTTTTTTCGCATCTGCAGCGCCATGATGGCGAGGCTGGCGACGGTCGAGCAGGCCACACCAGCCTCTCACAGTTCGTCGACAACGACAGCGAAGGCGTCCTGCGTTGCTACCTTCGGCCTGGGATAGACGGTCATGTTGGCGGGTTCGGTAGGGAAGCCTGCAACAAGTTTGAGCCAGCCACTGTCGTGCTTGGGATGAGGGGCTATGGCGAAAGCTTTGCCCGTTCTTTGGGCTGATGACGGCTGTGGGTGCCATTTACTTCCTTGGAAGCATCTATCGAAAGGCCCTCTCCCCTTGCACGGCGTGTCTGTGGCGGTGGCCAGAACCGTAGTGAGGGGAAGGTGGAGGGCTAGCTGAGCATTCGAGTTTCGGTGTCCACGGTGATGGAAGACAGCCATGACGAGTGCGTTGACGCAGCGAATGGAGGGCTTCGCATCTATTTGCCAGTGGAGGGCGATAGTTCAGCACGACCGTGCGCCATTGTGATCATGAAGATGGCGAGGAGTCTGGCGTGGGTGGCACCTACAGAATTGGTGAGGAGGCCGACGTGGGAGGGGGTAGCTAATAGATTTGTTTGCCAAGGTGACCTGCGTGGATTGGCGGCGGACGGTCCGCACAGCGGCGATCGTTCCGGTGCAAGGAGGCGCTCTGATTGCTGTTGGAGTTGGCGTGTGACACTTCAACTTCGTTGAGGCAGCTAGGTTGCTGGAAGCTACATGGTTCACTCATGGATCTCGGTGGTCGGGGTCAGTTTGGTGAGCGCTAGAGTTAGTTGCTCACGCTTGAGTTGGCAGTAGCAGACTATGGCGGCTAGCCCTGCTTAGCAGCGGCTAGTTCGGCGTGGGACAGCATCTTGAGAGGCGGCGCAAGCGGATTCGATTGTGGGAAGGCTACATGGCTTGCAACGGCCTGCGGTGACTAGCTCTACTTCACAACGGGCTACCTCGGTTTGGGACTTCGTCAGCAACGACGGCGCGAGCGGTGACGACAGCGTTTCGTCTTGACGCCTTCGTCGACTGGGGGACGGCGATGCAATGTGGCGACCGGCTGTGGTTTGGAGGCGATGCGGTGTGCAGCTGTGTTGAGGTCATGTCAATGTCCCAATCCGACCGCCTAGGGTTATTTTTCTCTTGGAGTTTGAGTTCGGCGCATGTTGATGTCCCAATCCAACCGGCCCAAGTTTTTTTTCCGTTTCTTTCGTGTTGTCATGTTGCTGTTGTTGGTTGTTGCCCTATAGGCTCATCTTCTTTTTAATATAGTCGGCAGCTCTCCTGCCTGATTCATTTAAAAAAAGATCTATGCTTTTCTGTAATTAATTCATAGTTACAGTTTATATGGTCTAAGTGTGGTGAACTTTTTATGGTGAGCTAATTATTGTATGCTTGAACTGTAGTAAAATTTTATACTCATTGGATCATGTAGTTATAGATTTATTTAGATGTATGCTTATTAAAAAGTATTTATAAAGGGAGTGACTAATCAACATTCGGTTAATTCTATTTCATTCTATCAATAAGATTTCCAACCAATCAAAAACTGACACGTCACAACTCAAACTGATTTAGAAACTAGAAGACACAAAGGAATAAAACAACCAGATTTTATTAAGCAAAGGATAACAAAAAATGATTGAAAAACTAAAGCTGCCAACAACCAGATCTCAACAAATCAGTGGACCACACCGGTTAATAAATCAGACATAGATGTGAAATCTTTCTTCTGTATTTCATCAACATCAATTACTACATTGACTGGGTCATGAATTTGAAACAATGTACTTGCTGGTCGACACATGTGAGAAATTGCTCGTTTAGGCTTAATTCTCTTGTTCATAGGGTTAATATGTATACAAGAGAAATTATTAAATACAAAGAACAACATAAACTTGTATTGTAAAAGGAACAAAGATGAAAATAAAACAAATGATAGAAAACATAACCTGGCTAGGATACAAACTCAGTTCTGTAACAAGAATTATTGTTCATAACCAGTGGAGTGTCCAAAACTTGTACGAGGTTCCTCAATTTGGCCATCATATTAGCAAAGGTATCTTTGGTTTCACTTGGATTCTAAAATTAAACATTATAAATTATTAAAAAAGTAAAAGGGAAATAGAAATAAAAGAACACAAGAATTCTAAATTTCAAGATTACCTAAGTGCCTATATGTGGAGAATTGTTGATACTTCGATTCTTATCTGGATGAGTGGTTTCATTCTTTTGTAGTGCCTCTCTACTAGACATAAAGTTCTCTTTATCAATTCTTCCAGTATGGATTAACATAGATGCATGTGTATTCCCTACTAAAAAAAGAAAGGCCCCATTTAATAAAAAACATATTCAAAGCATAAAGGACAGCAACAAATGAGATAAAAGAAACCACAACTTTCTGCAGATTTGTATATCGTCCTATCAGCCTCATCACGATCATCCTTGGTTGGGTTTGTTAATTTGGTTGCAGAAACATGAACATTCTTGTTTACTGTCTCACCTATTTTAGACCCAGCATCTACTAAAATTTGTAGTACACCAAGAACTAAACTCTCAGTAGGCATAGCACAATAACTGCATTTCCCGTATGAATTGTCATGGACAAGTACACATAGTTCATTAATGACCTAAAAAGAAGAACTTAAGAAAATAAAAAAAATTGCAATAGGATATATATCGCTAACTCACAAATAGTTCGTGGTTCTTCTAATTCTCAAGGTCACACACCTCAACTAGTGAATTGTCGACCCTAGGAACAATTAGGAAATTGTAAAAACAACATGGAATGAACAAAGCACAAATAAAAAGCTTGCTGAAAACTCAGCTACACAGCAACCAAAGTTTGACAACCAGCAAAGCTTTCGGGAACATTGAACCAAGCACAACTGCTAAATTAAAAATAGCCAAAATTGAAAATGATTGAACAACAGCTGTCTACAGTTCTGAAAACTGATCGCACCGACCGAACATCAGTTTTTCAGCAGTGACTCACCGTCCTAGCAGCAAGCACGAGCAAAGATCAGAAAACAAAGAAAATAGCTTGCTGAAGCTACTAAAAAAGAAACGAATGAGCAGAGATTTCAAGTCAAATTTGCCAACTAGTTGTAGTTACTACTGGACGATGACCTTTTCCATGTAAGAAAATTTAATCCACATTTTCAATTGTGAATTGTTGCTAGTGTGTCACGGCCAGTAAGAAGAAGGATTGGACAGCAAAGAAAATTACTGTAGACTAACATACAGAGCAAAATAGTGGAGACAAAAAATTCAAAGGAAAAGACTGAATATCAAACTCTGAAACTTGAAACAATAAAAAACCTAAAACCAAAAAACTGACACTCGAAAAACAAAAAAACTAAAACTGAAGAAGACGTGTAGATGACGAGCAGGGCCTTGTACTCCTATCACGCTCGTGTGTGCTCTACAGAGAAGGACGCATGCACGGGGTTGCAGCGATGGTGTGGCTTCCTGCTCGCCAACGGACGAACAGCCCTAGAGAGCTAGGCCTACACCGCTAAAGGAGGTGCAAAAAGCCGGCGCCACCCCACCACGCCTTGCAGAACGGAGCGCAGTAGCTCACGCTCACTGCAAGCTGACGAGCCACAAGATGGGGCTACATGAATCACATTACTACATTACAACAACAACAACAACAACAACAACAGCCAACACCAACAGCCAACACCAACAACAACAACAACAACAACAACAACAACAACAACAACAAACAACAACAACAACAACAACAACAAAAACTAGTGCTCAGTGACTGAAACTGAAGAAAAAAAGAAATACTAAAACTGAACCACAGACAAAACAAACAAATCCAACTGGCCCTATTGGAAATCAAGCTCATGCTTATCCAAAGTCAAGAAAAACACAAAGTCTATCATGCTTGATAATATAGTTCTGGTATACTAATATATATTTGTCAAGTATAAAAACTGTATAATTCATATAAACTACCTATATGATTTTCAATTGGCAGGTATGCATCTAACAGTTTGGGGTTCTCAATATCTCTGAATGCATCACTGTCAGAGGTGGCATCAGACTTCATAAACCCAAATGCACATGCCTGAATGCATCATAAACCCAAATGCACATGCCTGAATGAATCAGTCTGGCAGTATAAACCCAATTGTCATTTAGACTAACATTAGGCAGGGATGTATTTGCATTTATACTGCATAAACCCAGTATTTGAACTTGTGAGATTTCAGATGTGCATTGCAGTGTTGCTGCTGCAACATGGACAAAAGACAAAATATAAAACATGATGCTGCTCCTTCTATTCACTACCTCTGTTGCTTGCTTACGAATCATGCAGGCCTGCAATGTGAAGAGGCGGTTGTCGGTCTGGACCTCCTTGGCAACGAAATCCGCGCCGATGGTGGCCTTCTATTGGATGCTGAACTTGTTGTTGACGTAACTGCACGCACCAAACCGAGAAATCGGTCCCCGATCAGTACTGCAAATTGAATACTGAAATCTGGACTGAAAATTAAATATTCTAGAATGAAAATTAAATATTCTAGACTGAAAATTAAATTGAAATCTGAACCGAAAAACATGCAAACAATAAATTAAATATTCTGGACTGAAAATTGGAAAACTAAAATACTGAAATCTGAAACACTGAACATTGAAGGGGCAACTAAAACACTGAACCCCAAATTCTAAACTAACATATACTGAAATCTAAAACACAGGCAATACAGGGAAAAAAAAGGAGTTCACTGGCCTGCTCAACACACGTTATTAGTCTCCTGCAAGGATTCCTAAAGTTACTACTCCCTCCATCCCAAATTATAAGACGTTTGACTTTTTTTATCCCAAGTTTGACCATTCGTCTTATTCAAAAAATTTATGCAAACATAGTCAAATTTAAGTCATTTTTGAGGAACTTTTATTAATATACCACGCCACGATAAAAGAATTGATATTTTGCACAAATTTTTGAATAAGACGAGTGGTCAAACTTGATGTCAAAAAAGTCAAACGTCTTATAATTTGGGATGGAGCGAGTACCTAATATAACCTACCGCTAGTTTGAACAAGGCCTTCAGATCTGAAGCTAAGCTACTGCAGGCGATAGAAAAAAAATCAAGTGGCAGGAGTCAGTATTGCTCCATGAAACTCTCCTACAGCATGCGCTACAACTACATTCAGGTAGCGTCCAGCAGCGCAGACACGCTCCACCAATCCTTATGCCCAAAAACTTGCCGGCCACCAAATCAAACTCATCCACCTTCCATTGGCACACCATTTGACCCCCGTGCGTCCGCGCAAACACAAAATGTTGACGAACCAAAATGATTGCAATCCAAAATCACCTGGGAGACAGATGACAGCACACACCTTCAGCTTTAGTAATCACGAAGACGACGAGAGAAGCACAATCCTTCGCCGACGGTGACGCCAAAGCAGGAGCTCGCGTCGGCACCTTCGTGTCCACCTCCGCCCCCGCCCCCGCCCCCGTCCGTCCTCGCCTCCGCCTCCACCCCCGCACCCGCCTCCGCCTCTGGCGACGCCAAAGCCAGCGCTCGAGTTGGCACCTACGCCGTCGTCTCCGTCGAGCAACAAGCGCACTCTCCCGTTTTTTTTTTTTTTTTTTTTTTGAAACGACAGAGCGCACTCGAGTGTCTGAATCGACCAACGGAATAAAAAAAATGAAAGATGGACTGAAATGGGCGTAGTACACGGAAACAAGCCCGTCACGCGGGGAAGTGACCCAGAAACAAAGACACACACCTCAGAATGCACGACTCTCAGCAGAATCACAGCCATAGAAAACTGATTGATTAAAAGACACAATAACATCCGATAGATGAACAGAAACTCTGTTTATAAATCTCAGTATATGGCCTATGGGCTGCTCTACTTTGGGCCTGCAGAGCCTGAGGTAGATGGGCCATAAATGTAACTGTATGAGTTGTAGTGTCTCTAGAATGATTTAGTGCATATTGTACCGCTCCTCTCCAGCGCGCTCTAAGGTTATAGCTTCGAGCATCTCCAATAGATCACCAATACTTCATCCCTAATAGAATAATATTAGTGATCACCAATACTGTTTTTTAGACTATTGGGGGAGATGCTCCAACAGATCACCAATAATCTCCCCCAATATATGGGGCCCACCTCCCTCAATCTCGGGTCCACGATGACCATGGCTGCCGAAGCAAAGCTTTTCATGAATGTGTCTTCCACCGGCCACAAAGCCATCTCCGACGAGCATCGCAGGAAAGAGAATGGCATTTGGAGGTGGATCCCGACTATTGGGGGAGATACAACTCCCCCTTTATTTGAGGGGAGATGGGGGAGATATGATGATCACCATAAAAGGGGAATGAGAAAGAGGAGCTATTGGATCATCAAATTTGGCTTATCTCCCTTAATATGACAGGTTTATGGGGACAGGAGATGAGAAAGGAGAGCTGTTGGAGATGCTCTTAGAACCCTTCAGACGGAGAGCTAATTCTCACGGCTCCGTGTCCGAACAGGAAAATGGCTCTGGCGCCCAATTTTGCAGGCCACAAGGGCTACTCTATGCGAGAGCATTTAGTGCAGCTCTACAAATTGACTTTTACTATCGGCGTCATCGTGATAGTGGATGACAGCCCATTACTGTCGATAGGACCAAATGATAGTGATATTCAGGTCATCACTGCCAGTTTTTGGCTAAAACCGGCAGTGATACTATCACTGGCGGCTTATAAACCGGCAGTGACAGGTTGCACGAAAAACTTCATAACTTTTTCGTATGATGTCCGATGAAGACAGACTTTATACCAAAGTTATAGTACTTTACGAGATCTACAACTTTGTAGTTCAAACTTTTTTGATTTGATATCATTTGGATATCTAAATATGTATCATAATATTTTATACAGTTAATACCAAAGAAATCCATATGCTCTGAAGTTATGAGTGTGTAGTGGTAGAAAAGGATATAGATCTCGAAAAGTTATAAAACTTTGTAGATCACAACTTTTTTTATTTGAAGTTGTTTTTTATGCTGAGTTATTTGTTACAAAAGATTTTATAGAAGTTAATACCAAAGGAATCCATATGCTCTATAGTCTTGAGTGAGTGTGTAGTTGTAGCTAAGGATCATGGATGGAAAAAGCAATCCAAACAAAAGCTATAGATCTTGAAAAATTATGCAACATTGTAGTTGACAAGTTCTTCGTTTGAAATAGTCTATACAATGAAAAATACATTTGAATTCTTCCATTTGAAATTTTAATTTTTCAAACAACATTGGATGGAGAAATGACCAAAAAATTATAGATCTTCAAAACTTATGCAACTTTGTAGATGATAACTTTTTCAGTTGAAATCATTTATCCAAGAAAAATTATGGTCGAATTTTCTCACATTTGAAATTCAAGATTTTCAAACAGGATTTTATAGAGAAATGACTAATACCAAAGTTGTAGATCTCGAAAAGTTATAAAACTTTGTAGTTAACAACTTTTTTATTTGAATTTGTTTAGGGTCCTAAATACTCATTTCCAAATGGATAAAGATAGAATGAGGAGAACAAATATCCCAAATGGACACTAAAAAATTAAGTCTGTGTGGCTAGCTGGTGGGGTCTCTCCTATTATTAAATTTTTTTGCTATTTTTAGCTCTTTTTCATCTCATTTTTGAGTTTTCTGAAAACCTTATCACCGTCGGTTCTAAAATCGGCAGTGATGAGCCCCCTCATCACTGCCGCTTTGGTTGTGCCGGTTCAACACCAGCAGTGATGGGATTTTTGAACCAGTAGTGATGGTCTATTCTGGGGTAGGATCTACCCGTTTCGCACGCGGAGGCAGTGGAGAAACCGGTCTGGGAGCTGCACTAAACGGGCCCTTAGTTGGGTAGCACCGGTGCTGCCCCCAATCCCTCTGTTGTATCTCATAGCTTCAATCCACTGCTAACTATACTCTACCCTTTTACTATTAATTGAATCTCTTAATTTATCATTTTATTGGTATTTTTTGTAAGTGCATCTTGCTCTTTATTGGGTTTTGGTGAATTGAATGACAACATAATTAAAGGTCTAACAAGTTTGCTAAGTGTTGAACAGAAAATTGAGTTTATTACATACTCTTGTGGATTGTGGAATGAAAAGTATATATAGGTTCAACAAGAAGGCAAACTTGATGATATGCCATATAGTGTTGAAATGAAGGCCAAATTGTATATTGTTGTATTGAAAGATTGCAGAAACAATCTAGTTCAAGCATAAGGCAACAATGACAATAGAATCAATGAAATGACTTTTATGTTGTGGGATATCATAGCATCATATGAAAGCAAGTGTTAGTATTTATTAACTCATCACTTGTTTTAGTAGTCACCTATTAATTACCTACACCGCTAGCATTACTAAACTAGGTTATCATCCCTAGTGATGGTGCTAGAAATGTTTGTTGGTACTATCTAGCATTACTACAAGAATAATACTAAGTAGTTGTTTATCATTTTATATGACTAGAAAGAATATAAAGATATGAATGAAAATGATTCTGCAAGCAGACAGATAATTATACCATTGTAACACTTCACCCGAGAGTATTCCAAATATCGTATTTATATTTTACCATAGGAAAGGTGTAGCTTTGGACATGTATTGATAACTTATAACATTGATGGAGAAATAAACTATACTCAATCAATCTACTCATAACAGGGGTAAGTCACGAGATTATATATGATAAGCATTAATCAAGCATTATAATAAGTAAATCACTCAAAGCACTCCTATCTATAGCAATAGCATGGTCAAGTTAGGATATTAGAGGAATAATTCCTAAGTCATTCTTAATTATAAGTCAAAGCATACATTGATTAGTGCAATTACACCTAGTAATCATGACTAAGATCATGATTATATCCACACATAAGGGGCATTCCTTAGGAAAGTTTGAGTATAAAAACCTCTCCCTTCCTTCGTAACTGGGCCCTACTTCTATGGTCTATATTTGGGGAGTGGACTACAAAGGACTCAACGGGAGTGTCACATCCGTGATTTACCATATAATCCAGAATATAGAGTGTATTCATAGGTAAATAACATATAAGCACCATGCTTATATGATCTCTACCACCCGCCCATGGTACCTTATTAGGGTGAATGCTATACGAACTTATGCATAAACACAATGATAAACTAACTATAGTAAGTATATAATCAAAGTAGACAATGAACATTACAACCAAGAACATGAATAAGATGAATATGAATGTCGTACAATTGTACCAAATCATATAAAAATAATAGAGATACAAAGGCGAGAGGGATACAAGAATTATACCGAACCAATCTCTTAACCACGTCGGGAATCCAAGCAAAGCCTGCTTGTCTCCCTCTAGACCTAGCCTAACTAGCTATGCCCTAAAAACTAGAGGAGCTCTAAGGATGATTAGGGTTTCTGTCTTCTTCAAATGACTTGATCCTAGGGAGGGCTAGGGTCTGCTTATATAGCCCTAGGAGTTGAACGGGAGCCCTTGGATCAAACCAACTTAAGGAATGGCGTGGTTGCAACCCTAGGAGGCGGTAGAAGAACATTTTGGAAGCCAGAGGTGAGGGGGCACCAGGGGGTGCCAGCCGACATGGGGGTGGGACCGACCAGTCCCACCTAGCGGCCTCTCAGGCCTCGCCTCAACGTGGTGTCCTCTTGCGTCCTCTAGAACCTTCCCTGTATATGCCATAGAATAATTCCTTGATTTCATTTGACGAATAAGTCTTCTTCGGTGGTTTTCTAGAATAATCCTGCAGAGATGACAGATTCACCAAAACATGTGGAAATTGTCAGTTTAAACCCCTAAGTTTCTATTGGTAATCTATTTTAAGCATTTATTCAAGTTATGTTGACGATTTATGATGGATGATAACTACCGCCAACAGCAAGCATATTTGGCAAATGGCAAATGAGACATGAGTTGATGATTTTTGATTTATCTCTATAATGGCTTGCCTTGCATGAACAAGAAGAGTCTGATAGTGGATTAGATTTGATCAAGGTTTGAAGAATGAGTCAAGAATGCATAAGTGAAGAAATACCAAGCAAAGGTTTAAATGATAAAAGACACATCTCATATTGTATATAAGTCGGTCTCTATGTTGGTTTGCTTGTATGGATAAAGATTTAAAAAATGACTTTGCATTAATATGATCAAGCTTGAGGTATGAATATAGAGATTGAAGTGAGTGTTAGGAATGTCAAGTTAAAATGAAGAGGATATAAGGTATCGTGAATTGGCTTGACCATATTGATGTTGATTCATATATCTCAATCTATGTGAATCCAATTGGAGCTTAATTGATCTCAACATTCATATCTAAAAGATATTCAAGCAAGTATCAAAATAGTGAAGAAATGGTTTTTCAATAGATGCTTAATATGATATGACTTGAGTATGGCTTGATAAAGTGAAGATAGCAAGGAAGGGGCTTCGAGGGACTAAGCGGAGGTGAAGGGCAAGCGATGGCTTGAGGACCGAGGTACGATCGCTAAGGTAAAGAAGAGAGAACTTGCTTTGAGTTGAAGAACTAATCAAGCTATGAGAAGTCATATTGTGTTGAGGATCAAATTATTAGTAGAAGTAATTTGAAGCCATGAGGTGAACTCATATGTATGAAAATGGTTCAAGCCACATGCTCAAGGTATGTTTACTCAAAGAGATGAGACAAAGATGGTTGCAAAGCCTTTATGAAGTGATATTGAGAAAGAGGATAATACATGCGATGGTGGAGCCTCCAATTACAAAAGAACGCGGCAAACGGCCCAAAGGCATTTAAATTCTTTTGTGCTTTGAAATTGAGTTTAGAAAATGCCATACTATAAAGAGGAATGTAATGTATAAGCTTCAATGTGCAACCATGTGCTCAAATACCCACCAAAATATCCTAAATCCTCAGCCAAGACAGCAAGCTTTGCAATCCCATCTTTTGAGCTGTCTGGGCAGAGTGGCATTGCTGCTCGGGAGAGCGGCACTGCTGCAACTTAAAGTGATTGTTGGGGCGGACGGGATATTTTACCTCTCCCTCATCCCCTCTAACGGTTACCTCGCCCATTTCCATGACTCAGTGACCAGAGCAGCTCGTCTCTCACCATTGCAAGCCTCCCAAGCTTCCAAGCTTTTCTCCCTTAATTCCCTTCCAAATCTTTGTGAGATTGAGCCTCCAAACCTCGATTGAGAGCTGCTCCAACTGTTCTTCAACTCCTAGTGCAAGTGGTTCGCGATCAAGCCAGTGGATTGTGTTTGTTACTCTTAGAGCTTGCTCCTAGCCGGCTAGAGCGTCGCCCGTGGAGCTTGCCAACTTGTGTGCAGCCCTGAGAGGTTTGTAATCACCTCAATCAGCTAGTGAAATCGTCCCTCATCTCAGGAGTTCATCCTCTTGACCTGAGAACGAGGAAAGGGTTGAAAGAGACCCAACGCCTTTGTAGCAACCTCAACAACGTGGACATAGGCAAACTTTAGTGGCGAGCTGAACCACAGGATAAGTCGGTGTCTCACTTGTGTTCTTGTGATTGGCTTTGCTATATTTGTGTTTGTGGTGATTTTAGGGTTTGGTCCCGATCTACTTGCTCGTGCACTTCCTCCAACATTCAGTGGTGGAATAGACTCTACACTACACAGGAACATCAACAGTTTGCTTGATCTACTTTGCCTTGGGCAGTTTTTGAATTGTGTTTTCACAGGTCTCTGTGCACGCGGCAGTGCCGCTCTTGTGCTTGGCAATGCCGCTCTAGAACTGACAGCAGTTTTTGAGTTTTATTTTAAACAGCCTATTCACTTCCTTCTAGGCGACATCAAGATCCTTTCAATTTCACTATTTATTTAGCTTCTAGTCGTGTCCAACTCATCTTTGTTCACCCATTTAATGGTAGAGCTTGGAGATACGTACATTTATTTAGATTAATTAGATTGGTTAATAAACTGCTTAATATCTCATTTTGCAATTTAATTAGTTGGACCATCGACTCTAGGTTCTAAGAGCAATTCCAATAGTCTCTTTATATCCTTCATAATTGATTAGGACTAGTAAATATGTCTGTGTGTTGCAATGAGAGAAAAAATTATTAAACATTCATGCAAAACGAGAATACGAATGGTACATATCTTATATTTTATGCTTTTATAATTTATTTTATGACGATCGTCACATCCATAATATAAAGTTAATGCTGACAATAAATAATAGTGTCCTATTAAACCTGTATCGAATTAAAATACTCCTTGGCATATTTTTTCCTTCCATTGCAAAGTGCATAATTATTTAGATATAAATATATCATAAATTTTATTTTTCATACTACCTATGTGTTTCTCTGACTCAATATCGACCTTTGTAGCTTTTTAACGTATCATATCAACCTCTGTAACTGTTTTGTCGACGTGTCAAGGATTGGTTTGTCCGCCAATGATTATGACGGGAGACATCTCTTGATTTTTCACATGGCAGCCCTCATCAGGAATTACATAAATACATTTGTTTAGATTTTATTTGATAATAATCTGCCCAAGATTTCAGTTGATGAAATAATTAGTTATACCATTAACTAATCCATATTTTAATAAAAAAAGTTTTTTGGGAAATTAATTAAAAAAGCACAACCTAATAAGATTTATAACATTTATGGACAGATCATATTTTTATAAAGCTAGCAAAAATAGTTTGATATTTTTCTGTTTTTTCTATGATTTTTTTATGAATTTTGCAAGATCTCTATTTTTATAGAAAAGAGAAAAAGAAAGAAAATGAAAAATGCTTGCTTGGGCTATGTTCAGTCCACAGTGAAGCTGGCCCAACTTAAAAGATTTAGCCCAGGTCAAAAAAAAAAGCCCAACAGCAGAGGCTCACTTGGTTCTGAATATTTTGCATCAGGAACCCTGATATATTTTAAAAACTATTAATGCCCTTCTATCTTTTTTTCCTCTCTGACATCTTTACATCTGGAATCCCATATTTGTTTCTATCTCTTTCCTACTCTAATCTCCGTTTGGTTAACGCAAATAGGAAAGAAATCGGCATTCGGGAGAGAATACGGGTGAGAGCGAGACCGAGCCGGATTTGGGCAGGCTGTCAGAAAAAGATGCGGCAGAAATTTTACCTTTTTAGTATCAGGTATAGAATAGAGATTTTAGTGAAAAATATACTCTAACAACTTTTTTAATTAGATCTCCAAATATTATTATTACAGATTTCTCTCTAGCGAAAGATGGAGAACGGAGTTGACACTCTAAAGAGCGTACGGCATAAAGAGAAGTTGTTGGACGGTGAAAAGATATATCAAACATTTTTATTGAAAGAGCTCTCCAAATGATAATTTAGAGTAAGTTTTAAAAAAACTTTCGGAGGTACTCTAACTAGAATAAATTGTGTTTGTAATCGGAACTACATCAGCAACATGATGGTAGAAATATCTATTTATTATTGAATGGTTCAGGGTCGGTTGAAATACCTGCAATACCCGTATACTCACGTAGTAGGTTCCTTTACTCTTGCAGCAAATTCTCGATTCACGGATTGAATTTTTTAATTAAAATGTCCGTCTTATTTTGGCTAATCTATACCTAGTAATAAATAGACAAAATTTTAGGCTCTTTTGTTCCGTCCATCTATTTGTTTGGTCTGTCTTTCCCTAACTAACTTCATGGACAATGAAGGGTTTCTTCCGTTCAGACTTATATATATAACCCGTGCTGATACGAGTAAGAATAGATCTTATCTAGCGTGATACGGAGTCTGATTCCAAAACGTATTGCACCTCATATGTTGACACCTAAATTTGAAAAAAAAGGCAAGCACGACATGTGGAGGTCCTAGCCACGTGGTGACAGAAAATAATAGAGTCTCCGCATCGATCTTCACGAGGAAGACCTGACCAAATAGGAATTTGGGATGGTCATTGGAAAAGCCGCTGAACCAAGTCCATTTACTATTAATTTTGGACAGTCGTGATTAGACCATAATACATGGTATAACGTGCACAAGAAGGAACACAGCAAGGTACACGCACGTGATATCCAGATTAGAAGTTTGTTAAAGTTCAAATATAATGATGAAAAATCAACATGACTAATCTAGCCCAAGAATTTTATATTCTATTCTATATACCGAAAATGCTAGCTGCCCTATTACGTGACTAATCTAGCCCAAAAATTTTATATTCTATTCTATATACCGGAAAGGCTAGCTGTCCTATTATATCTTCTTATATATCTATACCTTTAATAATAAAGAGGCAAAATTTCCGCGTAAGAGGTAAGTAAGACTCCTACCCAACTAAGATTACATATAAAACTAGGTTGATGATGTAAGTAAGACTCCTACTCAACTAAGATTACATATAAAACTAGGTTGATACTAATCCAAATAGATTAAACTCTAACTCGCTTTATTGCTACCGTGAAGTCTCATATTTTCTACATGTTCTTTTTCTGAGAGCGCAGACAGCGGGGCGCGCGCCGCGGCGGCGAAGGTCTCGAACATGGGCATGAGGTGGTTCGGGAATGGCGGCGGCGCGGCAAGGTCCGTAGGCAGAGAGTCGTACGCCAACACGTCGAGGTCGTGGAACTCGATGGAGCCTAGCGTGTAGGGGTCCCATTCGTGCACGTGCGCGCCTGCCGGACGTGCGGCGGCGTCGCGGCGTCGTGCACGGAGAGGCCCTGTGACGCCAGCAACAGCGACAGGTGGAGCAGCTGGTTCAGATGGCCCTACGCCGGGAACGACACGGTCACCACGACAACAAATTCCATTGTGTCAACCGCCATACTGCCCATACTACAGCTTTAGTTCAGGTACGACTACGCGAGCCCCGCTCTATACGGCAAAAAAAAATACCGTAAAAAACTAACTTACACGGTTCCAACAGCAAAAAAAGGTTTCCAAAAAAATATATATGGCAAAAAAATAAACGTAAAAACCAACGTACCCGTTTCCTACGAAAACAAAAAAAAAGTTTCCGAAAAATATATACGGCAAAAAAAAATAAGCAGCGAACACGGCTCAGCTCCAGCAGCATGATGTCCGCATGTCATCATGCTAATGTCATATACTTCCTTTTTCTTTGGAAAATAAAATTAGGAAATACACTAGAAATACTAAAATACAATGCCGCTGCAATTCTACAAAAAGATAAAACAGACAAGTTAAACGTTTGATAATATTTTCTCCCGTTACAACGCACGGGCATATTTCCCGTTGCAACGCACGGGCATATTTACTAGTAATAATAAAGAGGCAAAATTTCCGCGTAAGATGTAAGTAAGACACATACTCAATTAAGATTACATATATAAGACTAGGTCGATACTAATCCAAATAGATCAAACTCCAACTCGCTTTGTTGCTGCCGTAAAGTCTCATATTTTCCACATGTCCTTTTTTTTAATAGGGCTCTCTTTGTTACCATGGACCTCAATTTTTTCCTCGTCTTTTTTATTCTGATGAGGAGCACGGCCAGCGGGGCGCGCGCCGCGGCGGCGAAGGTCTCGAACATGGGCATGAGGTGGTTCGGGAACGGTGACGGCGCAGCAAGGTCCGGGGGCAGAGAGTCGTACGCCAACACGTCGAGGTAGTGGAACTCGATGGAGCCTAGCGTGCAGGGGTCCCATTCGTGCACGCGCACGCCTGCCGGACGTGCGGCAGCGTCGCCGCGTCGTGCATGGAGAGGCCCGTGACGCCAGCAGCAGCGACAGGTGGAGCAGCTGGTTCAGATGGCCCTGCACCGGGAACGGCACGGCCACCACGGCAACAGATTCCATTATGTCAACCACCATACTGCCCATACTACAACTTTAGTTC
Organism: Saccharum spontaneum; assembly: GCA_022457205.1. Classification (NCBI taxonomy): domain Eukaryota; kingdom Viridiplantae; phylum Streptophyta; class Magnoliopsida; order Poales; family Poaceae; genus Saccharum; species Saccharum spontaneum. Next base: position 10,656,096 of record CM039613.1, read on the forward strand.
AGGTACGACTACGCGAGCCCCGCTCTACACGACAAAAAAACCGTAAAAAACTAACTTACACGTTTCCAACGGCAAAAAAATGGTTTCCAAAAAAATATATATGGCAAAAAAATAAACGTAAAAACCAACGTACCCGTTTCCTACGAAAACAAAAAAGTTTCCGAAAAATATATACGGTAAAAGAATAAGCAGCGAACACGGCTCAGCTCCAGCAGCATGATGTCCGCATGTCATCATGCTAATGTCATATACTTCGTTTTTCTTTGAAAAATAAAATTAGGAAATACACTAGAAATACTAAAATACAATGCCGCTGCAATTCTACAAAAAGATAAAGCAAACAAGTTAAACATTTGATAATATTTTCTCCCGTTATAACACACGGGCATATTTTCCGTTGCAACGCACGGGCATATTTACTAGTAAATATAAAAGGTGACGGCCGATTAAGACATCCAACACCTAAATGTCAAAAATGACATCTATTACTTTTATCTTCTGCCTCAAGCTTTTCCAACCCTACTGTCTGGTGCATCTCTTAACGAGATATGACCGCGTTCTAGGTGGACTAGCCGATCCTAGAACACCCCATCACGCGTTCTTCCCAGGGGCGTTCGTGGGTTTATCGGGTGAAGAACGAGCGTCTGATCAGCCTCGTCAACATGCTAGTCGGGCTCGTCGTTTGGATTCACGGAGATTCAAGGAGGTCGGACCGTAGACGTCTATCCAGCTAATACGATGAAATAACAACGCGCTTGATCCATGGGACAAGGAAGAAGGAACATGTTAGCTTCATAGGGAGGGCCGTTGCCGATGGCATGGTGCATGCTCACCCTGAGGGCCACCCTGCCTCCCGCAACTGCGAGACGCGTTGCCTGCATGGTGAGCAGCAGCCCCAGCAGCAGGCTCGTGTTGAGCTCCGGAATGAGGCGCACTAACGTGAGCACATCATGGTCGTCGCCCGCGAGGCGGCGCACGTCAGCGTCACACTCCGTGGCGACGAACCTGACACAGTCGTCGGTGGCGACCTAACGTAGTCGTCGTCGCCATCGCCGCCGATGGAGCAACAGACGGCGACATCGCCAATGTCCGCAAGGTAGTAGAGCTTGCCGGTGAGTGGGACGTGGATGGCCAGGGTCGTTGCGAGGGAGGTTCGAAGGGAATGGAGGACGGTGTCGAAGGGTGGCAGATGGTCGCCGTCGAAGAGTAGGAGGTGTTGCAGCAGAACCAGAATCCACTGTCATGGCGTTGAGCTTGATGCTAGGCTCGGACGGCAGCGCGCCAGCTGTCACAGTGACGTAGGTGACGTCGGTGATTGCGAAAACCGGAGCCATAGGTTCTGGGCGATGCCTACCTGTCTAAGCAAGAACTGTGCCGGATTAGAACCTTGTGTAGCTTAGATGCTTAGTGTCGTTGTTGGTGTTTGCTAAATGTGTGGAAACTGTAGACGAACCCAGTTGCATCTCGCTGCAGGTGGCGGCTGGGTCTCGTAAGGTGTGCTTGCATCGCCTGACTCCATCTCCATGAGTGCGAATGGATGAATCAATCGTCCAATTAATCAAATCAAATAATTAATAATATAAAAAATAAATTTAAAATATTTACAAGTAAATATTTCTTTATTTTTGAACCAGATAAATTTTTATCAATGTTGTATTTTATTTCGATACAACTAAGTAGGACATTATCATATAATGGCCTAGGATGTCATTGTCATTATAAATAAGTTATAGCTTTTAAATTTTGTAAAAATAGTGGAACATAAATAGATATATAGTATTTTGTTATTATTTTCTACGAATGTTTAATTTTTTTCTCCTGTTGCAACGCACGGGCCTATTTGCCAGTATAACTAATGAATGATTTTCGAAGCCCAATAATAAAACTGGTTCTAAATGACACTAGTTGAGATTTAGCTCGAAATGGCCCACGGACCGATCGGAGGCTGGACCGCAAAATACTTGGTCAGGCTTTGACACCAGCACAACCAAAAAAAAGGCGGGTAGAGCACTAGTAGTGGCAGATAAGGCGCCTTGCGTTATCTAATCCAAGAGACGCGCTCTCCAGAATCTCTCGCTCAAAAATCCATCCATCCCTGCGTGCTCGCTCACGCTCAGGCTCACTGCTCAGTAGCTCAAAATATCTTCGTTCTTATCCATGGAGACGGCTGCGCTCACCTCCCACTCGCTGCAGTGTCCAGCTGCTGCTGCTCCCGCGCATGGCCAGCGGCTGAGGGGACGAGCGGCAGCCATGCCGCGCCGGCGGCGGCCGTACGCCGGCAGGATCCGGGCTCTGCCGTCGGCGGAGGTCATCAGCGAGATCCTGAGCCCGAAGCTGGTGCCCGGCTCGCCCTCCGACACCGGCGACGTCTCCTCGCTCGTCCCGGTCAGTGCTCTCATGCTGCTCTTCTACTTCGTGTCTAACTGGGTGGTGCCCGAGCTGCTCATGAAGCGCCTCAACGAGCCCAAGCCCGAGGACGAAGCTGCTGCTGCTGCAGTAGCAGCCATGTCGTCTGGCCCAGCGGACGGCGGCGATGACGCCTCGCCCCGTAAAATCCGCCTCAAGGTCAAGAAGAAGAAGAATGGGAAAGCAACCATCGTGAAGGTCTAGTTAGGTAGCAGGAGCACACGCATGGAGCGTGCGAGGGCGCCTCTAAACACAAAGTACGTACGTGTCATAGTAAGTTATTACCAATCAAAGAGACTTCATCAGAGCATTGAACAAGAATTACTCTAGTAATTACTGTCAGATGATATGCACGTTAGTGTGCTGTGTGTGCCTGTACTTGTCTTGTGATCGAATAAAAAACTATAGTGCTTATTTACACTACACCGTGTCCATGGACGATGGATGTTACTACCACACCTACGACTACAAGCTTATTTGATACCATGTATCTCCCTTAATTTATGTGTGTTGAAATGGTTTGGTGTGAAATTTAATTTAGACTTCACACCAAACCACTCCAACACGTGGATTGAGCAAGATACATGAACATCCAAATAAGGCATATATGGATATCAAACAACTCATGCTAGTTAGTGTCAATGAACGACATCAAAGAAAGTGCTGATAGTAAAGACCGATACAGTAAGCTACACAACAACGCTACAAGTGCCAAAAATGAAGCGTTAACTAATTTTGCTCGTCACACTTTCGGCTACTGCACCAGACAAGATAGAAAAGGCTTTTGTATTTTAACATTAATCTAAAATGCTCCAAGAACATTTAGAACAATCTTGTGACTAGAGAATTTGGAAGTACAATATATGTCAGTTCATTTATTGTGGGCCTAATCTATCGTTCGGTTTCTCATTCCTTACACTAGTTGAAGGCCGTGCGTTGCTACGGCAATAAAAAATGAACTCCTGACATAACAATCTAGGTGCAATATAACTTTAGTAGAAATAAAATTTCCTTCACTCAAATTCATTGATAAATTGAATAGTTATGTATTACCATTCATTGACATTGCATCAAAAGATCATTCTTATATTCATAACATCTTTAAATTCATGTACAAACATAATATAATTTATCTCTCTATGTTTAGTCTGTTTCTAAAACTTTTGAAAGGTGGCATGTTCACAGATCCCATCATAGAGCCAGGAGGCTTGTTGTTCTGTTTAGCTAGCATTTAGAAGAGTGGGTTGTTCTTGTGCCGATGCCAATAGATTCCCCGCCTTGTTATTCTTCCCTAACAACGATGAGCCCAAACAGAATCATGCGAAGGTGCCTGGATCCCTTGTTAAACTCAAATTACGATGAATGTAAATAGTCCTGTATTTCGAGACACCCAGATATGGACTTGTCAACCCCTCTTGACTCTCTCTGTTTGACCCCTAGCCTTGTTGGCATAAGGAATGGCAATAGGCATTATTAATGTGTGCAAAAAGATAGTCATGTCTCAAAATAATCATAAGTTAGAGAAAGAGATCATACTTGTTAAGGAGTATAATGAAGTTTATCATCATGTTCCACACATATGCACATCTTGATCTAAGAGTATGGCATTTTCTCTTACGATCTTCGCTTAAGTACGATGAAACAAAAGAAGGCAAAATAGTGCTATGACTTGGTAAGGATCATACACCATTCAGTGATCTGAGAGTACCATTTGAGGAGTATAAGTGATGTATGCATATTTTCTTTTGAAAACTTTTGAAAAACTCTAGGTTACTAAGATGTGAAAATGGGAAGGTAACTTTGCTTCGACAATTATTCCTCTTTTCAACCACTCAAGGATATATGTTAGCCAATGCCACATATCCCACATGTGTAAGGAATGCTTTGGAATGACTTTTTATGTTAGTCGTATGTCTTGAAATGTTATGCTGAAGCTTACTTCAATCTTAATCTTTTCTCGAGGATGAGCAAAGACTTAAGTGTGGGGGATCATGTTGATGGCAATTTTGTCATAATTTTGCATAGTCAAAACCGTCAACAAAGTATCTCTTTTGAATGGAAATGTGCAAGGTAGTGATGAATTTTATACAAATAACTTGGTTCCACATGTACATGTCCTTATTTGAATGTAGGTGCAAGAATGGAGAGAATTGTATGCTATGGGCCCACATAGGGGGGGGTCAGCCGACCCTCCCTATGTGTCCGTAGCCCTTCACAAGCCTCCATGATCCTTCCCAACACCTCCACAAGCACTATCAACCGTTGGATCACAAGTGTGTTTCTTTTCAATGGCTCAAGATGAAAGCACATGGATTAGATGGCCCATATGTCACCAAACCGACATCAACACACATGGTCCCACCACTTCGTACCCAAACATGATCAAGAGGAGAGGCCCCACACCAAACGGAGAGGCCCCACATGTCATAGGGGGTCGGCCGACCACCCCCTTGCTCCCACCGACCTTGTGCATGCTCCCATGCAAAGAAATACTACTTCTAGTGAATCTCCACCCTTGATTATATGGTTGTTTGATCCAAGGGTTGATGATAGAAGTCACAAGGATTGATGACATGGCACATGGAGTGACCTCTACTCTTCCTCTCAAACTATAAATACCCCCCTACCCCTTCACTCTCATTCATGCTTACAAAGGAGGAGCCACTCTTCATATAACTTCCAAGCTTTAGTAGTAGTGCTATGCAAATAGGGAGAGAGTGAGGGGAGTGTGTAGAAGAGCTGGGCCTATCTAGTTTCTTCTCTGAGCTATACCGAGCTTATGTCTTGATGGCACTAGTGGTAGAGAGGCCGTACTGAGCTTCCAAGAGGGCATCATGTCCATCTTCACATGTTGGCGGGCAAATGGTATTGTTAGAGACATCTCAAGTATCTTTGGGCAAGATGTGGAGGTTGTCACAACACCACCCAAGGGTACTTCACTTGGAGCTTACAACACAACCCAAGGGTACTTTTCACTAGGAGCTCGAGTACAGTGAAAGATTGCTCAAAGTGGTAATCAAATCCATGGATTTATACGTGATGGGGTTAAGAAGCCCAAATAGATCTTTTGAAATTAAAGAGAGAACTACTAAGAAGAAGTCTCAGGAATCAAGGAGCTATATGCTTGATGAGGATGTGAGGGCAGTATACAGGGGGAAGAACTACGCGGATCTTACTCCTAATAGGAAGCTCGATGATACAATGCTGGGTATTTATGAGTTCAGGAGAGCTTTCTACATCTTATACGAGTACAAGGGAGGAGGCCCAGGAAGTATCAAGGAAGATGTTGCAAAGTATCAAGGAAGATGTTGGAAGGGCTGCAACATTCATAAGTGAGGCTACCTGGTTCCTCTTTGTCAAGAATATATGATGCAGTTCATTCACTAATGAAAGTGTGAGCTAGTAGAGGTTAAAACAAACACGAGCTAACCTTCTTTGTTTGCAAAGATGGGGTCACTGTTTGGTAGTGCTCATGGAACAAATTGATTGGGTTCTAGCTGGCAAAACACCCCTAGCAATTATGCGCCATGGTCTTGAGAAATAGTATGTTGCAGACATTGTTCCGATGATCTAGGTGTTGCACATCGAAGCATAGGACAAGAGAAAGTTTGCCCACGACCCTCCGCCAGAAGTAATGTCTAAAGAGCCCATTGATCCACCTAAACAAATGGAAGCTGATGGCAAGAGGAAGAAAAGGGGAAAGCACCGTCACAACAAGTGTAAGAAGGGAAATGAGAAGCAAGTGAAGGACCATCTATCGATGCTTCTTTGTCTCATTCATCATCACGCTGGAGATACAGTATGTCATCAATATCTTGCTCCTCTTCATCGTTGGACATTTGGCGGTGTCATTGCGTTGAAGAGAACAACAGTGCTTACAAGTTGCTGAGCAGGGGATCCGGTGGAAGCGCATTAAGGCATCTTGGTGGAGCTCCAGTATCATCATCCGTCTCTTGCTCCTCTGCTCCTCCATCTGCATTGCATGATAGTTGGCGACAATGTGTTGAAGTAAATAGAAATGCTTGCAAGTTATTGGACTCACTAAATAGGGGATGCAGCAGAAGCACATTGATGCGTCTTGGTGGAGCTCCAGTATCACCATTTGTCCCTTCTCCTCTCGTCCTCCATTTGCATCGCATGACAGTTGGTGGCACTGTGTTGAAGGAAACAAAAATTCTTGCAAGTTCTTGGCGTCGCTAAGCATGGGATGCGGTGGAAGCGCATTGAGGCATCTTGGTGGAGCTCCAGTATCATCATCCATCCCTTTCTCCTCTCCTCCTCCATCTGCATCGCATGATAGTTGGCGGTAATGTGTTGAAGAAAATAGAAATGCTTGCAAGTTTTTGGTGTCGCTAAGCAAGGGATGCAGTAGAAAATATTTTTTTTGTCAGGATTTGAATTTTTCTGTCGATTTTTGCACACGCAGGGCTATTCCAGTTTCCAGTAGTGTAGGGCCCACTGGACTACAGTACACTTAAGATTGGGAAGATGACACCAACCTTACGGTCACCACACTATTTATGCATCGTAACTAGTACGACATCACTAACTCTCCAAAATTATTCTGTTTAATTTTAAGTCCCAACATATATTTTAATTCAAAAAAACTCCCAACATATATTTGGTACTCTATTTAGAGTATGGGATTCCTTTAGTCAATCTCTAGCTTTAATATACCACAAAAATGATGGTTTGAATAAATAACAGGCACGACTATATCTGAGACATAAAACACTATAAATAAATACAAATAAGATCTACATAACTTCAAACCTAACACCAATAGATATATTAGAATTCTAGGGGAAAACTTAGTACTGATATCATATTTTTATGATTCAAAATAATTTAAATATGTATTTCTAGAGTGTAAACTATCTTTTCATTACAAAATACTCCTTCCGTTCTGAATTATAAGTTGCTTTGACTTTTTTTGTATATTCATTTTGCTATGATCTAGATATAATAATATGTCTGTAGATACATAGCAAAATGGATGAACAAAAAAGTTAAAGTAACTTATAATTTGGAACAGAGAGAGTATAATACTACTACTCATGGAATCAGCTAGATGGTCAAATTTGTCTGATATTAAAGAATGTTAAATGGTCAAAGATTTTTGTTTTGAGTGCATGCTAAAAACAAACGTGAGCAATAATTGAGTATTGACGCCATGGGCAATGGGGCACAGGCCCAAGGTTGCATGCATCCTGACTGAAGTAAAAGGCCCAGGGCTGCTATGGCTTTTATAGGCCCGTAGCCATATGGTATAGTCCTGGGCCGGACGGAAAATGCCTGGGCCGCAAAGCCTGCCCAAGCATTTTCCGTCCGGCCCAGGCGCCCGCCCCACTTCCGGCCGTGGGCCAGTTTCATTATTAGGCCTTTTTAAAAATACCGGTACACTTTCTTTCCATTAATTACTAGCCAAAATAATTCGGCGGTTTTATATTACTAATAGAAAAATGCAACAACCATTCCCTCGAAAATAAAATGTTAATTAACTGTAGCCATGAATATTTTTTGTCTCCTCCGGGATGAACTATCTTTTTTTCCCTTGAAAGAAATAATGTTTTTTTTCATAACATGAAAGAAACTATGGTTGCAACTTGCAACTATTAATAGCCGCAACGTAATTGTTGTCTGCTGATGCGTTTGGATTTGTGAAGGCGCAGAAAGGTAAAGTATGTTGTGATGGTGCCTGCAGTTCCAATCAAAATGGAGCAGCACATACCTAATTCCATCAGCTGGCGGTGGGGTGGGTCAGTCTACACAAATCATTACTGAAGTCTGAACTGATCATGTCAACGGGATGAGTAGCAGCAGGGCTGACCGAGGCAGCTAGCTATGTGATGACCTAGACTGCTACCTGCTACTCGATTTGAAGAGTTTTGAAGTAGTCAACGCGGATCATATACATGTTTTGTTAGAATGTGTGAATATATATATGTTTTGGTAATCGCTCAAAGCAAGGGCAGGAACGGCCGGTTCTGCAGTGGTTTCAGCCAACTTTTCTGCATTTTCTTGAGAGAGTCTTGCTCCGGTGATCCTCTTTTAAAATTCTGCACGGATCTTAAAGCTGCTTGTAATTAATTGAAATTATTTTTTCCATGGGTCTGGATTAGGGCCGACCACACCCAGGTTCAAACCAAGCCCAGCGCTGGCCACCCGAGTCCACACCACCCGCTCCTCCCGAGCCGCACGTCGTTTGAACGGACGTCCGGCAGAGGGCAGACAGCGGCCCCACGCCCCCACAGCAGCACCAGACATCCGCTACCGAGGCCTCCGCAGGGCCAGCTCTATAATTTTAAGGGTCCTTGGACAAGCAACACAACAAGGACCCATTAAACTATTTTTATTTTTTCTCTCTTTTTCCAAGCATCCAACAAATACCTCTTAGGCAACATCTGACATGTTCAAATAAACATTTTGAATTAGAAATTTAGAACCCTACCACTGTACAAGTAAAGAACATACACAAAACAAAATAAAAAAAGGCTTCATTGCTTCAATACTGTGAATCTGTGATGCCCTAGCGCTAGCATATCAGTGGCATCTAGTCAAGAAGGTTAGCAGGCAGCCGGATTGGCCACAGTACAGCACTACAACAGTTTAGACTTTTTAGAGACCGAGACATACTCCCTCCATCCAAAACTACAAGTCATTCTAAGAAAACATCTCAAATTTGATCAAAATTATAGAAAGAATTACAAAGATTTATGACATTAAAAAGATATACTATGAAAATATAATTAATGAAGAACCTAATGATCCTTAGTTCGTATCATAAATATTATTATCTTATCATATAAATTTGGTTAAACTTGAGATACTTTGACTCTCCAAGATTTTTGAAATGACTTATAGTTTGGGATGGAGGGAGTACCTGTTAGGCATCTCCGTGCCCTGCTCTCTGCTGCTGCTCCTGCTCCGTGGCCAGCGCTCGCAGCTCGCGTGTTGCCTCGCGCTCGGGCCATCGCGGCGGTGTGCCACTGCCGGCGAGTCGGCGTCTCAGAGAGAATAGAAACGCTAAGATAGGGCAACTGGGCGAGAATACCAAGAGCTGCAAAGACAAAACGTTGCTGCCTCCTAGCTCCTGCGCTCAGGTCGGGACTATGAGAATATGAAGAGGTACGGCACCCCAGCAACTGTGAAGATGGGCTGATGTTGTTGGGCCTTTAAAATCTAATGCCAAATATATCTACTAATTACCTATATGCTCTTGGGCTCCCCAGCTCCATGGGCTCCCGGCGGTCGCACCGGTTGCCCCTCCCGTAGAGCCGGGCCTGGGCCTCCGCGCCGCATCCCCGCCCATGGCAGCAGTGGCAGTATACGGGACAGGACGGGTGGTGCACTAGTGCGCAGCCGGCAGCTCAGCCAGACACCCACCGCTGCCCGCAAGCTGCATGCCCATTTGACGATGGCCCGCACATGTGGCGAGTTTTAGCACCTGCCGGGGACAGTAGTGGCGGACCCAGAATTTGCTTAAGACTAGGGCCACATTCGAGTACCGAAAAGCCGAAAGCTACGGCTCTGTTTGGCAGGACTTATTACGGCTGTGGGTATGCGGCTGATTTGTGGCCTGATATATTGTGAGAGAAAAATATTATTCTATAATAAAAAAATAGGATTGATTCTAACTGATAAGCTGAAACGAATAGTCTTGCACCAAACTCTTATACCGGTTCATAGTACCGGTATAAAACAAGAAAAGAGAGCATTAGTAGTCGGACCGCATCTTGAACTCACGAGCGTATTGTGATGGCTGTCGAGCGGTCACTGTGAGTGTGAGTGGAAGGGAACACGAACAGGTGGCCTCGCTGCTGCTGTCGTACGCGGCGAGCACCTCCACAAATATTTGCATCAAACTAATTTGGTTTATCTTTGTTCAAAATGCAAAATATTCGGTTCTAGACTTGAGAAGTACCTTCATTGTGTGCAGCTGCCCACAGGCGTTGGATTTGGCCTTACCAGAAAGGAACGCACAGAGCCTCTGTCTTCCCCATTGTTTGGGGACAACGCCACCGCCACACCAACGGGAGCCGGATCTGTTGCTCCACGTCATGAGCCCGCAAATGGTGCAACCGAGCGGGGTGGTGGTCGGCGGGCGATGATGCAGGCCGTAGCTGAGCAGGGTGGGGGCGACAGCCGGCAGACAAAGCGCCGGCGAGGCCGAGCAGGCAGCATTGGAGCGCGGTGGCAGCACCGGAGGTCAGAGTGAGGATGGCACCGTGGCGGTTTGGCAGAGCGAAGGCGCGGCAGGCCGCAGCCCGCAGGCCGGCAGCTGCGAGCGAGAAGGCCAGAAGGGGGCGGCCGCGTGACTCACGACTCACGAGCTGCACCGAGCGAGACTCAAGTCCGGTGCTTGTTGGGCTGTTGGGCCAAATAGTACATGGATATTATTGGGCTATTTGGGCTACGACTAGGGCCACGGCCCTAGTGCCTCTAGGCCTAGGTCCGCCCTGGTCGGGGATATATCGGCGACGAGTCAGCCATGAGTTTCTCCTATTTCCTTTCTCCTCCCGTGGCTGAAGTCCCTTCCTGTCCCCTCACCCCCATAGTCAAATTAGTCCGGACACTTTGCTTGGTTTTTCCCGACCAAAAAATGAAATCAAGTAGTTTTAATGTTTTATTGCAGCTTTTGCAAGCGCTTTCATTAGGGCTGCCGGATGGAACTGGGAGCGAAATCAAAATTACAGATATAGATGTTTGCTGCCTTGGTGCTTCTTCAGGATCAAAGAGGCAATCCAGCTTCTTGTTCTGAATCAAAATCGCCAAGGAGAAGACAAGGTCTCGTAGAAATGGGTAACGATACACAACATTCCCAATCAGGCAGGGAATGGAATTTCAGGCAGTAGCAGCCTAGCAGGAACAGTCCAGATTGGCCTCGATCGCTGGATGGTGCTCCCATCCCTTATCGGTGCGCCACCGCCGCCGCCGTCGTCCGCCCTGTCCACCGCCATCTGCCAGACTGCCACCCCGTCCGTCGTCTCCGTGTTCTTGTTCCTGCGAGAAATGACCAGAGTCGACGTGCGTCGACTGGAGACTGATCGAGAGAAGTGACTCCGGGCTAGACTTTGTTTGGGCACGGATAGGGCCAGCACTAATCCAGACCCATGAAAAAATAATTTTAATTAATTACCAGCAGCTTTAAGATCTGTGCAGAATTTTTAAAGAGTCAATTCAGAAAGCTGACATTATTTGCGCCAATCAGGTTAACACCATCTTCACCCCCCCCCCCCCCCCCCACCCAAAAAAAAACTTGATAACCACCTAAAAGGGTAATAATGATTGTGCTGTACTTGATGGAGTCGGGATATTCAATTCATCAATAAAATAAAAAGATTAGAGATTTTAGCTACTGTCTGCTTTTTTTTTTTGGTTGCAGAAAACTCAACTTCTGGACAGGATCCTGCATGTTCTTCTAGAATCTCTCTTGGAAGTGGATACTGGCTACAACTACAACTTGGAGGAACGTATGAACCACTTGCAGTTGCAGGCAACGTAGCTCATCGGCTGAGAAAAAAGGGCACCCTGTTTCTTGCTTCCAAGCAATAGAAAATTGAACAAGGCGGCCCATGCCGCCGCCGTCCCTCGTATATATTTCGATCTGGAATAGGTATGGAAAAATCTCTGTCATTGCTTGTGAATCAAGAAGACACTCTTCATTGGAGAAAAAAACACGGTGCTCCAATAATTGGTTAGTTCTCAAATAATAACATATCTAGCATGGTTTTTCTGTTCTCCCACGCTCTGTTATAAATTGGATGTCTTTTTATTTTATTTTATTTTATTTTTCTTAGTTAGACATCTCTAATTTTATTTAACTTTATTTAAAAGACATACACAAACATCTATAATATCAAGATAAGTTTCGGTGAAGAGATATATCTTCATATCATACTGCATTTACCCTTTTAACGTAATGCTAATATTTCTATAACTTAATAAAGTTGATCTAAATTAAAGAAGTTTAACTTAGAACAATACTGAAATGACCTATATTTTGGAATAGCCGTGGTAGAATTTAGAGAGCGCAAAATGGTATAGATAGATAACCAACAAAACTGAAGAACACACCAACAACATAAACCCAAAAAAGTGAGCACCACAAACAAGAACTAGGGAAAATAATTAATTCAGTAACTAATGAAGCGTTTTTTTTTTCTGGTGTGTGTGGTTAGGAGTGAGTCCGGAGTCCGGACATTAGATGGCACCAGAAGATGGAATCATGAGTGGCACACAAGCCTCCAATCCACTCAGGCTCAAAAAAAAAAAAAGCCTCCACTCCACACCGCTCCACGGCGGTGAAGAAAGGGTCAAAAACGCAAGCAATGGTGACTGGGCCAAGGGAAAGGAAAAGCAGAAGCAGCTTTCACTTTCAGCGATCACTGTTCATCCGCCGAGCCGATCCAAGTGTGCGGCGCGATGGTGGTGGCGGCGATCGCGACGCGGCTTCCGATCCACCACGTCGGCACTCCGGCGGCGAGTTAGCACCAGCGCGCACCGCAAATAATCCGCGCCATTATCGCCGTCGCTAGCGAGCTACTGTATAGATGATGCTTGATGCCGGTGCCCGAGTGCCCGACGGTGCATGCATGCTCCCTCTCTGCTTCGTTATCGGTGCCGGTCACTTTCCACGGCCAGGAATTCTTGTGAGGAGGATTGTCGACGACTCTGACGACTCCATTGAAATAGGTTTATATCTCTCTCCTTTAAGATTCATTTTCTAATTTGACTAGACACGTATAAAAAATAATATTAATATTTGCATTTTCAAATAAGGTTATCTGTTTCCGACTAAATAAGGTTATTGTAAAATGTGTATTCCACGGTTAATCTAATCATACTTCTGAGGAGCTGATCAGCCGAGCCGATCTTCTGGGAAGCTGATCCAAGCTTGCATTGAGGCGGCACAGTTGCTCGCGCCAGCAGTTGCTCGCGAGACCTTGCTGCTCTTTTATTCTGGCGGAGATGGCGACAGAGCTGCGCCGTGGCGCGTGTCGGCGTGTGCGATTTCGTTTGCGATGTGATGTGATGCATCAGGGGTCGACTGTGAGCCTTGGTCAGTTTCTCCTCAAAAGTTTACATCGAATCCCATCAAATGTTTGACAAATATTAAATATAGACTAAAAAAATAACTAATTACGACTACTTTGCAAGATGATTCTCTGGTGATACCCCACACTGAACTACCATACATATGACACTGGAACAGAGTGACCATCCAAAATTCTGCAATAGCAGAAGTCAATGCCTACCATACATGTAAATGCTACCAAGCAGAACATTCAAGCACAAATAACAACTTAGCTACAGTACCTAACTATTAACAAGACAAAATCTGCAACTTCACAGTTCTGAAAAAAATCAGGAAATGCAACTTCATAGGGCTGTTTGAAACATCAATGAAACAGTAATCAGATAGCAAGCCTATTAAGAGGACCAAATAGCACACTACTAATCCCCGAACAATATCGGTAGCTAGCACTAGCGAAACAGTAATCAGATATCACGAGAAGGGCAGGTGATGCAGCACAGTGATTACTGATTTGCACCTTGGCGGTAACAAGGACACAGCTGATAGCTTCTTCCTGTCCTACCAAAAAAGTGAAAGCCCAACCACTCAAAAGAATACACTACAAATCAACTTTGGCCCTTTTGCCCTAAGACTGAATCACTACCCAAATTTCATCCTTATAGGAACACAGCCTAGCACATCTAGAACCTAGATCATGTGCAAAGAGAACCCTGAATATACACCAGTAATGCACCACACAGTAACCAATGAGCAAGTCTACAAGAATGAGTTCCCTTTCATTGACCACGAGAAACAACATCTATTTCATATCAAACGAACTTCAGAAGATCTTAAGTTCAGTGAGATCAAAGACTACATATTCAGAGTTAATTCCTGCAAGAAAGCTGAAAAGCTGGTTTAGCATAATATCCAAAGACACATCTTCTGCAGATTCCTATCCGTCCTTAAGTGAAAAGCTGGTCCAACTGTAGAGACAGTATACTTCGTGCTGGTCCAGAAGAATTAGTGCCTACAAAACCCATTCTCAGATGAGGACTTAAGATAATAAATCATAAGGTGAAGCGGTAGGCTCCTTATCACCTGAATCAGGAGGCCTTGCATTCTCATCAGCTGAAGTAGATGCACCACCTCATGATGCTGAGGGCTAGGTAGATGTGGTTGAGGACATTCCTTCAACAGAGAAATCAGGATCCTGCATCCAAATGCAGCAGATAAGCCATCATAGAACCATGTTATGCGTATGAAAGTGTCAATTAAACACTAAATGCCAATCAGCCGGTCACCATCGTTCCGCAAATTATCAGACAATATGGCAAGTTAAACATTGCTAAACAACCATCTTAGCATTTAAACAACATTTTAAACGGGCCAAACAGATGTTTAGGCCTACAATGGTATCAAATACAGATATATCACCAAAACGAGGCAGACAAAATATATTAAGTTATTCATGACAACTGTTCAGTAATCCCATGCTACAAAGTTTTGTTAAAGGGAAAAAATGTTGATACACACTCCTAAACAAATAAGCAGAAGTCACAAAATCAAACTGTTGCTGACTCAGCCTGTGAATCAACCAATGAGACTCAATATAGAGCTCGAGAGAGAGCAGTATCAGGTACTCTGCTCTGTTGCTGAAATCTTTCCTGAATCAACAACTGACTGAATTATCAAGACGACATTCAGTCATATTTCATCAGATAAGTACAACATGAACAGATGATTTCAACAGTCCATAGCAAGATTGTACAGTCCCAGAGTAACATGCGGAGCTAACCGAATGTCTGGACAAGTTACAAGGAACAGGTGCCAAACATTGAGACAAGAGAGACAGATTTTATGAAAAATTGTTTTTGGAAAAATATGTATAAAAAAAGCTCACGAATTTTCACTATGTGTGGGGATAAGAACAATTCGTGTTGCTCATTACAGATGTACCTCATCAGTTATCGCAAAGCAGTTCATTTTCTGACAAGCCTGGGAGATAATAAGCAACTCCTCTTTGCTGAAGACCTTCCCTGTTGGATTGTGTGGGCTGCAGTGTAAGATTTGGTCGTTTCACAAGTAAAAAAAAAAGTTATGCGCAAACATGTCCACAAACAGGTTACAGCATGAATCAAACAATGACCTGTTCAAGACCACTGCCTTGGTCCGACTTGTAAAAGATTTCAGAAAATTGTCTTCGTTCAGAGTCCAAGAAGGTGGATCCAATGGCACATACACCTGAAAAATTAATCATGGATCAGAGACTGAATTCTGAATCATCAAGGTTGCTACAAACAAAACGAAACAAAACTCTGAATTTCTGAACTAGAAAAATGATCTTACAGGGACGCCACGAGCTAGCTCAATGCATGTCTCGTACGTTTCATAAGCAGGGTCGAAGAGCAAAACTTCATCTCCTTGGTCGCTGCCGCCTGTCCTCCCCTCCCGAGACGGCGGCAGCGACGACACGCAGCTGGCGGCGCCTCCCGCGAGAGCGCGACGGGGAGGGAGCTGCAGGAGGGGCTGTGGTGGCGGGTGGCTGCGGCGCGGGACGGCAGCAGCGATGATGCGCAGCTAGGCGACGCCTCCTGCAAGACGGTGGCCGGGAGGGAGGAGCAAGAGGGGCTGCGGCGGCGGGTGGCCACGGCGCGGGACGGGCGACAGGGCGGGGATCAAAGGCCTCTCATGAACCCTAAATCTAAAATGTTTATCTAACTTTATTAATTCAATTATTCATCCCAACTATACTATTTCTTTTGCAATTATGCATTTACCCTTTTATCCTTTGTTAAAAAAAGAACTACGAAAAAGGAATTACCACTCCTCTATTTGGGCGTCCTAATCCACTTAATTTCGGAGGCGATGGAAGCATGAGGGCCCACCCGTCATAGACACACCAATCGGTTCCCATCTTCTTACTCCCCATCGGTTCTCATCGCCTCTCATGTTCTGGGCCCACCGATCATTGACACACTAATCGGTTCTCATCACCTCTCCAACCATTGTAAAAATTCTCATTAACACAAATAAATTTATCGTGAAAATATATTTCATAACTAATCTAGTAATATTTCTTACGTATTTTAAGTATTAGTGCTTCTTTGTATATGCTGAAGTCCTTGTTCATTTCGCTGAAATTTGGTTTATGCTGATGCTTATGCTGAAATGTTGTGAAAGAAAAATACTATTCGCTCGCTGAAAAGTACTGCTTGAGTAGTGCATTATACAATTAGGGTGGAGGAAGTACTCACTAGCACTTCCGTGGGACAATCCTACATTCCCACACATTGAGCAAAGTTAAAAAAAGGTGTCTGATGCTTGAAGGATGGTTTGCCACCCCAGTCAAGTGAAAATTCAATGAAGGAGCCACTGGCTAATGTGAATGGGCTGAATCTTCCACCTGATAGGGCCGGTAGATAAAGGAATTATTCGAGACTTTTATGATGTTAGAGGTATGTAATCTAAATAAGATTTATAGGATAGTATTGTACAATATTTAGAGTATATTTTCATAATTTAAATAATGATATTTAGGGTGTATTTAAAAAGTTAGAATGACTTGTAATTTAGGACGGGAGCAGTAGTCTTCGGTTGGCAATGATCCATATGCATGACCCTTGTTTAGATGCCGAGTTGGGGGCATCCAAATTGCTACAGTGCGCATTAAATGCGCACTGTAGCAATTCGTTTGTATTTGATAAAAATTGTCTAAACTTTGACTAATTAGACTTAAAATGTTCGTCTCGCAAACAAAACTGTGCAATTAGTTTTTAATTTCATCTACATTTAGTACTCCATGCATTTGCCGACATTTTGATGTGACGGGAAATCTTTTTTTACATAGTTGAATTTGGGGGGAGAAGTTGGGAACTAAACAAGGCCATGGTATACATTTGACGACATGATCAATAAATGCACATGGTCTCTTTTTTTTCAAGAACTAGACACCCGACTGCTGGACTACCGAACCATTTCTTTTCTGGAGGGACGAGAGGTTGACAGTCGTCAATGCACACCGAATAGTTTTTTTAGTGGAACGCACACCGAACAGTTGCAGACAAATGAAATATTTGAGAGATACAGAGGCCCAAAAGAGAATATGGGAACCATGCACTCGAGACCTCGAGCTGGGCCTGTTACTAGCGCTTCGACGGCGGCGGGCAGTTCATGTGAACGTCGTGCGAGTGGCAGGACGGCCCGGCTCCGTCCGTGCCGAACTCTTCCACCACCCCTGCTGCAGCTGCAAGAAACCGCCTCGGCAACCTCGAGCCCAGCAGCAATGCGGTCCGGGCCTCTGCTGCTGCCATGGGCCCGACCCAACGCCTTCCTCCTCCTTGCCCTGCTGCATAGGTATCGTCGCATCGGACGACGGTGCCGCGCGAGCAGCAGCATCGTTGGTCCTCCCGACAATGTCGCCAACCATCGGCTCCATGCTGGGCAGGTGGGCGTCGTCCTCGACGTCGTCATGGCGGTGAGCAGAGGGAAACACCGCGGCTTTTTTCTCCCGCGGAGACGATGGTTTGGCACAGTCGGAGAGCTGGAAACGGTGGCAAGCGAGCAGGAGCAGCGTCAGCATCTTCGCGTGCACGGGGCGCGACAGCTTCATCATCATCTAGTGGACCGTACGTGGACGTGTGCCGCGTGTTGTGCACGGCTTGTCTCCGTGTCACTACGACGATGACTGCTGGAGAGTGGAGAGTTAAACTCGTGGGAAGACCAGGATGGAAGCGTCGCACAGTTCCCGTGCACGCCTACGTGTTAATATACAGAGCAAGAAACACCCCTGCCGTGGTTTACAAGATTTACCGTGATTTACTTAACCGGTTAGGAAAGCTAGATCGATCCTATTTACATAGAAACTATAGAATACAATCACAACAACATATCCTTAACGGGTACAAGTCTATCACAGTGAATATAACTTGCTTGTTTACATATACGTTAACAAAACTGAGCTCGATCTTAATATGCATAAGAAAAATGATGCACTGCATGCACACACATACACATTGGCCGATGGGGGCGTGTGCATTTTATAGTACTAGTGCGTGGGCGTGGCTAGGTCGATCGACCGGAGCGGAGATGAGCCGTGCGTCGTCCAAGGTTAAGAGAGCAACGTGAGGGCAAGATTAGCAACAAAAAAAAAGCTAAATTTACTGATTTAGCTACTCTCTAAAATAAATTCGACAAAAAATACTAGAATACTCCAACGGACTTGGTAGAACCAAGAGGTTGGATGACTAGCGAGATAGGTTATTCAAAAGTAGAGAGCGAATGAGGTGGGATGAAGAGCTACTAATTTTAGAGAGTCATTTACATAGTCTGCTGGAGACGTTTTTCCTTCAATAATAGCTAAATTTACCTTTAAAAATAATTTAGCTAATCTCTCGGATATGCTCTTAGAGGGTGCATGCCTTAATGCATATAAGTTACCTATATGGTCTATGGAGTTGCTACAAAACCTGGGCCATGTTTAGATTGCAAGTTTTTTCACTCTCTCTCCGTCACATCGAATCTAGAGACACATGCATGGAACAATAAATGTAGATAAAAAATAATTAATTACACAGTTTGATTGTAAATTACGAGACGAATCTTTTGAGCCTAGTTAGTCCATGATTGGACAATAATTATCAAATATAAACGAAAGTGCTATAGTGTCAAATTTCACTCTCTCTTCAATCTAAATAAGGCGCTGGTGAAATTTCTACTCATGACCCAATCACACGCAGACAAAAGTGGAAGACATCCCTGCTTGTGCTATTCTCAATGGATGATGGAGCACGCTACACGTGGTGCATCACTGGTATTGCCAACTTGCTACGTCGATCTGTCGCGCCGTGCGAGCTAGGTAGCGCTGCATGGAAGTGCATTTCCATCGAAACTGACGACCAAAGCGAACTGGAACTGGAGCGAGAGCGAATTTGCAGAGACATTTCGTTTGACTGGGGGAGAGATGATACTGATAGGCGGCGCAATGTCGGTGGGTTGGTGAACTTTTCGTGCGTGGCCAAAACTCAGTCAGAAGATTCGCACTTGCAGGAGACGTGACCAGTGAATATACCCTACTCCTACGACATCTGGGAAATTGTCCTGAACCACAGTCCACGGAGTGCTTCAGTGTATCAAGTATCATCTGATATTTAATTTGCAAATGATGTGACGACGGTTCAAACCGGGCAACCGCGTGGCCGTAAAGTGTGCATGTGAGCTATCTTTTTGTATCTAATGCAGGTAGAGAAGACTTTGCGGTATGTGTATTGTAATTAGTACATGAGTTATCTTTTTGTACCTACTATTGCTATATATACTACTCCAAGATACTACTCATGTATCTTTAGATGATATACGTGCTGTTGCCCCTATAACTGGACCTAAGGGAATCCTGCTTAATGATATACGTGCTGTTGCACGATCTCTAAAAAAATGGACTTAAGGGAACTCCACGAGAATTTATCCCTTCTCCATGCTGCCCCCACTGTATCGTAAAAGTGACCATTCAAACTTTTGTTCCCACCAAGAATATGGAGAAGTTTCACAGAGGTGATTCCTGCCATTGTGGTATAATTTATATCACAGCAATTTTAATTTGGGATATTTTTTTCGAGATCGTGCTTTGGCACGTTTTTCATTAAACAGAATAAAAGAGTTTTGTTACAGACAATGTCAAGTTACGGTAATCCAAAAATTACCGAAACCCACACCGCTCACCCACACCACAGTCACACGTGGTTGTAATTACATGAAAAAAAAACTACTAAGCGGAGGTGTTGGTGGCGAAGGGCTGGATGGCCTCCTCGTCCAACCCGATCATATCCAAGTTCATGGCTACCGGGTCGAACTCCCCACCAAGAAGAAGCTGCAGCGCCTCGTGGGTGTCATCTGACAGCGGCGCCCTGAAGGTAGCCTTGTACTTGCGCACCATCTCGGAGTCAACATTGGGTGATGGTGCCACCACTCCCAGTTTCTGCATGAGAACGCGCTGAGCCTGTCTGGTGGTGTCTGCCTCGCGCGGCTGGGCAGCAATGCGCTCACTGCGCCGCAACAGCGTAACGAAGACCGGCATTCGAGGCTTGCGCAACCTCGGCGGCCCTCGGATGAGGGGCGTCTGCAAAGGAAGACAGAGCTGCTCCTCCAGACTCTCCTGAATCGACAATGTGGCCGTTGCGTGAGGCACTCCGCCATCAACAGCATGCATGGCTAAAGCCTGGGCTGGGGGTAGGGATCCTCCAGCCACCTCCGTCACCACAGCACCGACCGGGGGTGGGGAACCCCAGCCAACTCCGTCACAACAGCATCGTCCTCATCGTCGGTGATCGGCTGGACTGGGTCGGCGAAGGGCGCCGCATCACCTGCGACAACGGAACCCGTCCAAGTAGGCGTGCACTGCACCGGCGATGACGGTGCCAGATCCATCGTGCTCTGAGTAGTCGTCGCCGTAGCACAGGCGTCCATCAACGAAGCTCGAACCTCATGAGAAGGCGAGCACCCCAGTGCCAGTGCACCCGCTGCACGCCGCACGACCTGCGAGGCAGTGAGTTCCTCTTTAATTTGGGATATGATTCAAGCATGCTCTCTATTAGCTCTAGCAGCGTTATTAAAGAAAAATTGAATCCATGGAATGACTAACAAGATTTTGTTAGGCAACCTTAGGATACCACACTTTCAAAAGTTGTCATTCCTCTTGGGAGAAGTAACAAAGCTCTTTTTAGATCTTGGTGAAGACCGAAGGTAACTAGCAGGGTTCGAACGTGGGAGAAAGGCGCTTTGCGTGGAAAGACTACATGTCAAGTATATGTATATCCCCTAATAAGACCGTACAAAGTTGAACGACGTGTCAAGTATTTGTCACCGTACCGGAGAGAGAGAGTACGTGATAAATAATTAAGGTAAAAGTTTCCAAAAATAGGAAGTTGTGGGGAAGAAATGTCAAAACTCAAAAATCCAGCGGCGCACGTGCACTAGCTAGTGGCTAGCTAGTCGTGCTGACTGCCGATTGGTGTCGCGCCTGATGCAATGGATACTGTTCCTGAGAAACGAAGTTCAAGTTGTGCACACATAACATCATCTAGCGTTGTTGAAATTCTGAGCTTAATTTCTCACACGTTATTACACCACACATATATCCATGTACTCAATTGATGAAATTCTATGTATTTACATCTTACTTATCCTAGCATGCCACAATGGTTACCGGCCGGACACACTAGAAATCGTGCTTGTCCTTCCAACGGCTGGCCTACGGTACGGCTAATTATTTCGGTGCATAAGCAAAATTAACAAACATACATGAAATGAAATAATTGTATAGATTAGTAGTGCAGCATCTCTGCGAGGTCATGTCTTCATCCAAACGATCGCGCTCGTGCGATTCGCAGCCAGCAGCCGGTTTGGTTGCTAGGGCTTCCACGCCGGTGGGCAGTTTATATGCGGGTTGTTGGAATGACACGACGCCGCGGCTCCGTCCGTGGCGCTGGCGGCCTCATCCACGCTGCCTGCCCCTGCCAGAAACCGCCGCGCTAGCTTGGAGCGCAGCAGCAGCACCTCCGGTCTCCTCCCCGCTCGCACCAGCCCTCCGTCGCTCGTCTGCCGCGGCCGCGAAGAAGCGACGACGGCCCGCACAGGCGTCGTCGTCGCCGATGCTGATGGTGCCGCGGCGGCGTCGTCGGCGCCGGTCCACCCGTCTCCCGCCACATCCGTGCTGGTGGGCGGCCGGGCGGTGCGGGCCTCGGCATCGAGCCGCAGCTGGTGCTGCCGCGCGTCGTCGAGGTGATCCGCCGGCGATGGCGATGGTGGCCTAGAGCACTCGGAGACGTGAAGTAGGAGGAGGCAGCAGACGGCGAGGAGCAGAAGCAGTCCGTGTACGGGGCGTGCCATCTTGCGTGCGCTGCGCTGCTATGCTCTGTGCGTAATGAAGCTTCACGTATGTACCTGGCAGCTCGAGCTCTTGAATTGAGATATCGATGAAGTGTTACATGCGTTTCTTTTTATAGAGGCGGCGAGCGAGCGAGACGACTACTGACTGCGAAGTTCATATTGCAACGCGCGGCAAGTGCGTCGTAACTTTGGCACGCCGAAATGCATGTGCTTGCTCGAATGAAAATTTAAAACACATCACACGTGGACTGTGCCTTCGCAGAGATAAAAAGAAAAGCTGGGAGCCGGTGAGTGAACTGATGACCAGCTCACTGATGACGATTGCGCCCAGACCCAGTTAACACACTCAGTCGCCGTTATACTATACATAGGATCAGAAATGGTAGGTAGACTACGATGTACTTGCAGGCAATTTCACGTGCGCTTCTTGTCGGTGGTTTATGTACGGACGGACGACGCGTGTGGTTCCGTACACCGCATGGTGAACGAGGGGTGTTTAGATGCAAATTTTCATTTGTATTTGGTAATTCGTGTCCTATGTAATTAGTTATTTTTTATCTATATTTAATATTCCATGCATGTGTTTAAAAATTTAATGTGATGAAAAGAGTGTAAAAATTTGAAATTTAAAAGGATCTAAACAAGGCTTTTCGTAGGGCGCGCCTGCTGCACATCTTGCATGGTATGGTCGCATGGAGTGCGGTGAATCTCGTCTTGTCTCTTGCAGTGAGACGTACGCCGAGTTTGACGGATCTCGAGAAGTACATTATACACTGCTCTCTCTGTCAAGGCAAGTATCATTTTTTACTTTTAGACTTTTCGTTTAACCGTTCATCTAATTTAAAATATTTATATAAATATTATTTATTTTGTTATGATTTATTTTATCATTAGATACTTTGATAATGATTTTTTAATTTTATTATTTGCATAAAAATTTAAATAATACAAACGATTAAACAAGAACAAGAGAAGTGTAAAAGTCAAAAACGACATTTTGGACAGAGGGAGCAGTACACGGCACGCGCGTTGCAATGCAAGTATGTTTCTCGGTCTGTTGGGTGAAATCTTCGATGCTTACCAACTGCACAGAAAGATGCAGATTCGCCTGTGAATTTCAACGAAGCAAGGCACGCGCTGCATTGTTTGACTGCTGCCCGAGACTATATTCGTTGGAACTACTTCGACAGTATATTTTTCAGTGAACAAATAGTATTTTTTTCTCACAACAAATCAGTATAAACATTAGCATAAACTAAATTTTTGAGAAAAAGTCTAATTGACCCCCAACTATAGCGGTGGTCTAGTTTACTCCTGAACTATGAAATGGTCTAATTTATCCCTTGAACTTTGCAAAACCGGCCAAATCACCCCCTCGGGCGGGTTTGGGCGGTTGTTTTGCTACAGTGTCAGTGGTTTTGCTACAGTAACAGCGTTTTGTCTTTTTCTTTTTTATTTATTTCGTCTGAATCTTTGAAAAATCATAGTAAATCACAAAAAAATCATAAAATGAAAAATCTAATTTTGTTGGACTCCACGTGAGTAGATCTACACAGTGAATATATAATATAGTATGCTTTAGTACAAAGTTTTTGCTGTAAATTTTAATCTATTTTTTCTGTAATTAATTTGAATAATTCATACAATAAAAACTTTGTACTAAAGCATACTATATTATATATTCACTGTGTAGATCTACTCATGTGGAGTCCAACAAAATTAGATTTTTCATTTTATGATTTTTCTGTGATTTACTATGATTTTTCAAAGATTCAAACAAAATAAATAAAAAAGAAAAAGACAAAACGCTGTTACTGTAGCGAAACCGCTGACACTGTGGCAAAACCACCGCCCAAAAACCGTCCGTGGGGTGATTTGTCCGGTTTTACAAAGTTCAAAGGGTAAATTAGACCATTTCATAATTCGGGAGGTAAACTAGACCACTCCTATAGTTTGGGGATCCATTAGACTTTTTCCTAAATTTTTGCAAAACGAACCGGGCCGCGCGCACGTGTCACTCGGTTGTGCCGTAGCAGAGAAGAAGAGACGAGAGAGGTGGTGGTGACCGAGACTGGCATTAAATATAGATAAAAAAATAAAACTAATTACACAGTTTAGACGAAATGGATGAGACGAATTTTTTAAGCCTAATTAAAGCATGATTGGACAATATTTGTCAAATAACAACGAAAAGAGCTACAATACTGTTTTGCAAAAAAATTTGCATCTAAACGCTACCTTGGAAGGAGTGGTACTCTTGTCTCTTGCAGTGAGACGGACTACGCCAAGTTTGACGGATCTCGAGAAGTACATTATACACCGCTCTCTCTGACCATTGAAAGTATCATTGTTTTTTACTTCTAGACTTTTCGTTTGACAGTTCATTTTATTCAAAATATTTATATAAATATTATTTATTTTGTTATGACTTATTTTATCATTAGATATACTTTGATAATGATTTTTTAATTTTATTATTTACATAAAAAATTTGAATAATACGAACGGTTAAACAAGAAGTGTAAAGGTAAAAAACGACATTTTTAATGGGACGGAGAGAGCAGTACACGGCATGCGCGTTGCAATGCAAGTATGTTTCTCGGTCTGTTGGGTGAAATCTTCGATGCTTACCAACTGCACAGAAAGATGCAGATTCGCCTGTGAATTTCAACGAAGCAAGGCACGCGCTGCATTGTTTGACTGCTGCCCGAAAGACTATATTCGCTTGAACTACTTCAGCATTATATTTTTCAGCGAACAACAATAAATCAGCATGAACATTAGCATAAACCAAAATTCAGCGAAGCGAACAAGGCCGTGCGCACGTGTCACTCGGTGGTGCCTTAGCAGAGAAGAAGAGACGAGAGAGGTGGTGGTGACCGAGACTGGCTAGCTGATGCCGGAATAGCAAGGCCTGGCTTCCAGTGGCTAGCGCCTAGCACTGACCACTGAGTGAGCAGGGAAGTCGTAAAAAGAAAAATGGTGAGTGGGGATGGCCGACCATGCAGTTTCCAGAGTACAGACTTTCAGCCATCGTTCGTCCCTGCTCGTGGCGACGTCGCCCGACAAAACGTCTCCGGTCGTCCTTACAAAATCAGAAATGCCGTCTGATTGACAACTTGTACTACTTGCAGGTAATTTCATGCATGCTTCCCGCCGGCGGTGGTAGTGTACGTACGGACGCGCGTGCACGCCGCACGCCGCGTGGCAACGTTTTTGATAAAATGCGCGCGCCGACTGGTGGCACATGGTCTCTTTTTTTTTTCAAGAACTAGACACCCGACTGCTGGACTATCATTCCTTTTCTGGAGGGACGAGAGGTCGACAGTCATCAACGCACACCAAATAGTTTTTTTAGTGGAACGCACACCGAATAGTTGCAGACAAATGAAATATTTGGGAGATACAAAGGCCTAAAAGAGAATATGGAACCATGCACTCAAGGTCTCGAGCTGGGCCTGTTACTAGCGCTTCGACGGCGGCGGGCAGTTTATGTGCACGTCGTGCGAGTGGCACGATGGCCCGGCTCCATCCGTGCCGGACTCCTCTACTCCTGCTGCAGGTGCAAAAGAAACCACCTCGGCAACCTCGAGCGCAGCAGCAGTGCCTTTGCTGCTGCCATGGGCCCGACCCAACGCCTTCCTCCTCCTTGCTCTGCTGCACAGGTGTCGTCGCATCGGACGACGGTGCCGCACGAGCAGCAGCGTCGTTGGTCCTCCCGACGATGTCGCCAACCATCGGCTCCATGCTGGGCAGGTGGGCGTCATCCTCGGCGTCATGGCGGTGAGCAGAGGGAAACACCGCGACTTTTTTCTCCCGCGGAGACGATGGTTTGGCGCAGTCGGAGAGCTGGAAACGGTGGCAAGCGAGCAGGAGCAGCATTAGCATCGTCGCGTGCACGGGGCGCGACAGCTTCATCATCATCTAGTGGACCGTACGTGGACGTGTGCCGTGTGTTGTGCACGGCTTGTCTCCGTGCCACTGCGACGATGACTACTGGAGAGTTAAACTCGTGGGAAGACCAGGATGGAAGCGTCGCACGGTTCCCGTGCACGCCTACGTGTTAATATATAGAGCAGGAAACACCCCTGCCGTGGTTTACAAGATTCACCGTGATTTGCTTAACCGGTTAGGAAAGCTAAATCCTATTTACATGGAAACTATAGAATACAATCACAACAACATATCCTTAAGAGCATCCACAGTGTGGAGCACCAGGCTAGAGAAACGACATGACACTACTTGCTACTCAGCCCACAATGGATAGAACCGGACCCGGCTCATTTGTGGGACCCACACACAAAAAAGAAAGAGAGGGGGCGTTTTCTTCTCGCATTATCTTCGTCGGGCTTCTTTCCCCATTCTTCTTCCGTTTCGCCGATCTGCTGTGGCTCCTCTTCCGAGTTCGTTGATCCGCCAAATCCGTCCAAGCCTCATGCGGCGCCCCCTGCACTTCCCCATCCGCCGCTGCCTCGTGCGGCGCCCCCTGCGGCACTTCCCCTGGAGCGTGAGGCCGCGTCCCGTGGCGGCGCCACAGGGCACGGGAAGCCCCGCCTCCTCATCATCTCCCGCCGGTTCCTGGGAAGCATGAGATGGCGCGGGCCGCCACCGCCGCCGGGTTCGAGGTGCGGGTGGCGGAGCCCGACCAGCACACGGACATGGCCATGTTCACGGCGTTGGTGAACTCGGTGGACGTGATGATGGGCGTGCACGGCGCCGGGCTCACCAACATGGTGTTCCTGCCCCGCGGCGCCGTGCTCATCCAGGTGGTGTCGTTCGGCGGGCTGGAGTGGCTCACGAGCGTCACATTCAAGGACCCCGCCGCGTACCTGGAGGTTACATGGACTACAAATAGAATTTTTCATTGATTTAGATTTACAGCAACAATACAAAGAACTAAAAATAACAAAGATACATGCAAAGGACATCTACAGATTACATGTTCTAAGATTGACGACCACTAAATTTTTGCCATATATGTTCCACTAGATGTGCCCGCAGACATTTATGAGTCTCTCTGTCATGAATCATATGATCTCTAGAATTCTGGTAAATCCATTAATTGGTCCATGGTCAAGTCCTTCAATTGGTCTGGTAGCTCGACCCTCTTCATATGTGGTGTCCAGATGCAACTGATAGGAGTCCCTCTCATCCTCAACTATCATATTATGCAGAATAATACATGTCATCATAATATCTTCTAGCTCTTGCCTATCCTATAGACGTGCTGGATGACGTATAATGACCCATCATTTCTGTAGAATCCCGAAAGCACACTCCACATCTTTTCTTGCTGCCTCTTGATGCTGAGCAAAGAGTGTATCCTTCTCAGTAAGATGTAAAGTAATTGTTTTTACAAATGTTGTCCACTCAGGATAAATTTCATCAGCCAGGTAGTAACCCATATTGTACTCTGAACCATTAATTGTACATTTAACTTCTGGGGCTCTTCCTTGTAGCACTTGTGTGAACAATGACGATTGGTTCAACACATTAGATCATTGTTGGAACCAGGTGTGCCAAAAAGGGCATGCCAAGAGGAAGTTTGCAGTTCATATGATGCAATTCATTCACTGATGACAGTGTGAGTAGGCTGAAATAAGCACAAGCTGACCTTCTCTAGTTGCAAAGGTGGGGGTCACTGTTTGGGCGAGCTCATGGAACATATTGATTGTGTTCTAGCTGGCGAAACACCCTAGCAATTATATGTCATGGTCTTGAGATACAGTCTGTTGCAGACATTGTTCCGATGATTCAGGTGTTGCACGTGGATGCATATGACAAGAGGAAGTTTGCCTATGACCCTAAGCCAGAAGTAATGTTTGAAGTGCCCATTGACCCACCAGAACAAATGGAAGGCGGTGGCAAGAGGAACAAAAAAGGAAAGCACTGTCACAGCAAGTGTGGGAAGAAATGGGAAGCATGTGAATGGATCATCTGCCGGTGCTTTTTCGTCTTGTTCATCATCATGCCGGAGGCACAATACGTCATCGGTTTCTTGCTCCTCTCCATCGCCGGGCATTTGGCAGCAGCAATGCTTGCAACTCGCTGAGCAGGGCAGGGCGGATCCAAGGGTATTTCCCAGTATTCCCGAGAAGACCCAACTATTTTGGTGTGTGTATACTCATATGTATAATGTATATTGGTGTTAATTCGTTGTTTTTGAGTAGAAACTCAGCCCACATCTACCTATTCGTCACCTCCTTTCCTTTCCAGTTGTATGCATTGGATTTAAAACCTAGGCTACTATGTATTGGATTTTTTTGGGAAGCGGAAATACCCAACTTCAAGATGCTGGATCCACCACTGGAGCAGGGGATGCAGTGGAAGCGCATTGAGGCATCTTGGTGGAGCTCCAGTATCATCATTCGTCCCTTGCTTCTCTGCTCCTCCATCTGCAGCGCATGACAGTTGGCGGCAATGTGAAGGAAAAAGAAATGCTTACAAGTTCTTGGCATCGCTAAGCAAGGGATGGGGCAGAAGTGCATTGATGCATCTTGGTGGAGCTTTAGTATCATCACTAGAAAAGGCACGCGGCGTTGCCGCGCAGGCCAGTATGAGACCATTTTACTGTAATAGAT
This sequence comes from Saccharum spontaneum, assembly GCA_022457205.1. NCBI lineage: Eukaryota > Viridiplantae > Streptophyta > Magnoliopsida > Poales > Poaceae > Saccharum > Saccharum spontaneum. The sequence goes on from CM039613.1 coordinate 10,684,983, forward strand.
TTAACTAATTGATAATTTTTTTGAAAATAACTTAGGTACAAGTATTGGTTTGTTTGCTGTATTTCTGGAAAAGGCCAACGTTAGGGGAAGTGGTCATTCCAATAGATTGCAGTTGTTTATATATTGTATACAGCAGTTCTGAGTGACCAAATTATTCCCGAATGGGAGCATGTAACAAAGATGCAGCAGAGCAAGTATTATTTCAATTATTTAAATTTACAAACTGAGCTACGCGCATCTGGTTAGGTTCGGTGATCTTGTTGCACCAGAGTTCGTTAACTCTGTCTATTTTTTGCGCTATATTACTATATTTGATTGACTTGTTATTTCATATTACAATATTTATGCGCTATATATATATATATATATATATATATATATATATATATATATATATATATATATATATATATATATATATATATATATATATATATATATATATATATATATATATATATAAGCCAGTAAAATCACTCCTTATGCGTGGTATGGGTAAGCTACCGTAAAAATTTCATAGCAATTTGAATAAAGAAACAAACTCTATTAATTATTTACAAAAAAAAACTCTAGAGAAATCTAGATCCACATTAATAGCAAAAAAATTACACTAAAACATGTGATGTTATGTGTTTACAGTGCAGTGCTAGTTGTGTAGAGTTCAACATACTTGTTTTGGTATTTTTTATTTTTATTTGTTTTATTATGATCTTTACAAAATTTCAACCGATTTAGATAAATAATAAATTCGCAGGAAAATAGAAAAACGGCGTCGTGCCAAATTTGACCCACTAAGACCCATGTCTGATGATATACAGGCCCGAGCGGGAGGCAGGCCGGCCCATAAAAAGGCCTAGATTGCGGATTGATTTCAGTAAAGTTCAAGAACTTTTTTGCAAAAAAACCTGAGAGGAGGCCTAGACTGCGGGTTGATTCGATTAAAGTTTGAAGTTTTTTTTATAAAAAGACCGGGGCTTGCACGGCCGATCCGACGGCCAGAAAAAGCGGGCGACGTGACCACGCTGTCTGGCCTTCTTTTGGTGCAAGATTCGTACTAAGAGATCCGCCCCTTCTCCTCTGCTCCTCCATCTGCGTCGCATGACAGTTGGCGGCAGTGGCGGAGGGTGAATCCGAATTAAGATTGGGTTAATTTTAAAAGGTGCTACTGTAGCTATGGCAGTTGACAGTGGCAGACATGCATGTCTCTCCATCGCCTACTTTTTTTCTCCTTCCCTGAGCTCAGTCATAGCTGGAGCTGCTGCACCAGCACCACTTCATATGGCCTGTCTTTTCTTCTTTCCCTACAAATCACAGTTCTTGTCTTCCCTTCTTGCACTACTAGTGTCTTCAGGGATTCGTAAGTTGTCAGAGGCAGGGGGGGGGGGCAACGCTCAGTTTCGCAAGGCCCCGTTCGGCTGGAATTATAAGCCGGCTGAAAAACACTGTTGACTGATTTTTCGTGAGAGAAAAATACTATTTTGGCTGAAAAAACAAGCCAAATAAGACAGATTATAAGCCAGATGAACAAGGCTTGAGGCTCCGCCACTGGTCGGCGGCAATGTGCTGAAGGAAATAGAAATGCTTGCAAGTTCTTGGCGTCGCTAAGCAGGGATGCGGCCGAAGCACATTGGTGCATCTTAGACCACCAACATCTGACTGCAGTACGCATTTTCCAGCCCTGCAGCAACTATGCGGCCTCAGCTACGAGATGAGGAAGCACTGGAAGAAAGAACGACCCATCCACAGCTTTGCCTCTCTACAACTACAACTGCTGCCAGAGCCACGCGCCATGGCGCTCAATCGCTCCGGAACGGCTTCCTTCCAACTGTCTAGAGAAAAAGAAAGCAACCTACATGCTAGCCACTCAACTGCTAAAGACACGCTCTGCTAAGTCCCCTCATCTCTGTCTGTTAAAGTCAGTGGCTGATGCAGAACAGGATTGAAGGGGGGCTGGTTTCTTCTTCTTCCTCCTCTCTTTCTATTTTTCTTCTTTCCTCCACCTCTTCTTCTCTCTCACCCTCGCCATATTTCCATTGATGCACCAGCTGTGGGGGGCTGGGCCTTTGGATCCGCCCCTGGTTAAAGTAATTAAGTAAATTTCTTTATATATACTGATTCTGTTGATCTTCTGCTTTCCACAGTTGCACCGGAGGTAGAGTACTTCAGACCGGTGCAAAAGGCCCCCATCCAATGGGCAGGTGCTTCGTTTTCTACGGCGTTGACTGTGGTATCAAAAATGAATCCCCCATCCAAAAATGGGCAGGTGCTTGGCTCTCAAGGGTGCTTCATCTACTGCGGCGTTGACAGTGTGGTACAAAGATGAATCTGAATCGTCTCTGCAAAACAATTCTCTGAATTTTGCGGCTAGCATGCCTGTAGTATATCCTCTGTGTACTTCGCTACAACAGTGAGCTTGGCGCTTGCATAACGCTAGCTCTGTTCTCGATCGGTACATGTTGAGTGCTTTGTATACTTCTCCGTGCGAGGTTACAGTAATCTCGTCTTTGTTGTAACGATGCGCACACGCGCGTGTTGTTCAGTTTTCGATCAATAAGCTCTCTGCTGGTCACGAGTTTTTGCCATTGGCTTATATAGCTTCCAAAGCAACTCTTATTAACAACACCTTCCTACCTGAACATGGTCTATATATAACTGGCGCTAGCGGGAGAGATCCCTTTACACGCCCGTGTGATTTTCAGCGTTTCGATATTCACGCGCGCGGATGCCAGGATGGCGCGGCAACGACCGTTATGGCCTGTGACGTGAGCTTGTCTTCAACCAATCAACCTATGATGGCTCTCCTCGTGCCGTCGTTTGACGAGCGTGCCAATGCAATGCTGATGCTGCTGAGCATGCTCGATCGACAGAGGCATGCATTTGGGCATGAACTTGTCGAACGCATCTAGCTAGGAGGATATGGATGAACCAATGCAAGTGATGAGAATTATTACTACTTATTTAAAGTACCGTTTCGTGTTATATTATTATATACCCGAGCTTGACAAAGAGCTAGGACCCAGCGGACTACGTACAGTACACTGAAGATTAGGAAGATGACACCAATGCAAACCTTACGGGTGCTATGCTGCACCACATATAGATATATTATTATATTTTTGCATCGTAACTAGTATGGCATCACTAGCTCTGCAAAATTATTTTGCTCAATTTTAACTCCCAACAAACATATTTGGTACTCTATTTAGAGTATGCGATTCCTTTAGTCATTCTCTAGCTTTAATATAGCACAAAAATGATGGTTCGAATAAATAACAGGCATGACTATGAGAAATAAAACACTATAAATAAATGCAAATAAGATCTAGATAACTTCAAACCTAGCACCAATAGATATATTATAATTCTAGGGAAAAACTTAGTACTGATATTATATTTTTCTGATTTATTTAAAATAATTTAGGTATGTATTTCTACCGTGTAAATTATCTTTTCATTATTATAAAATATATAATACTACTTATTATGGAATCAGCTAGATGGTCAAATTTGTCTGATATTAAAGATTGTGGAATGGTCAAAGATTTTTGTTTCGAGTTGCATGCTAAAAACAAACGTGAGCCATAATTGAGTAGTGACGCGCCATGGGGCAATGGGACACAGGCCCAAGGTTGCATCCTGACTGGAAAAGAAAAAAGCCCAGGGCTGCTATGGCTTTTATAGGCCCAGGACTATACCATATGGCTACGGGCTTTTTGTTGTGCTTTCTAGCTGGTGTCAAAGCCTGACCAAGCATTTTCCGTCCGGCCCAGGCAGGCGCCCAGCTTCCGGCCATGGGCCATGTCTAGCTAAAATCCGAAGTATCTCTCCGTCCCATTGAAAGTGTCGTTGGAAAAGCGTATCCCCCTCACTAACACGTTTCCCGGGCGACACTTTCAATGGGACGGAGGGAGTACTTATCATTTAGAGCCAGTTTCATTATTGGGCCTTTTTAAAAATACCGGTACACTTTCTTTCTTTCTTTCTTTCCATTAATTACTTGCCATAATAATTCGGCCGTTTTTTCCGCAAAAAAAATAATTCGGCCGTTTTAATAAAAAAAATGCAACAACCATTCCCTTGAAAATAAAACGTTAATTAACTGCAGCCATGAATATTTTTCTGTCTCCTCCGGGATGAACTATCTTTTTTTTTCCTTGAAAGAAATTATGGTTGTAACTATCAATAGCCGCATTCGTGACTGCTGATGATGCGTTTGGATTTGTGGAAGGCACAGAAAGGTAAGTATTGTGGAAGGCACAGAAAGGTAAGTATATTGTGATAGTGCTTGCAGTTCCAATCAAAGTGGAGCAGCAGATACCTAATTCCATCAGCTGGCGGTGGGGTGGGTCAGTCTCCACAAATCATCTCTGAGGTCTGAACTGATCATGTCAACGGGATGAGAAGCAGCAGAGCTGACCGAGGCAGCTAGCTACGAGTATGTGATGACCTAGACTGCTACCTGCTACTCGATTTGCAGAGTTATGATCTAGGTGTGTTTAGTTGGTGAAAAGTGGGTGAAAAGTTCCTATAGCATCTTTCGTTGTTATTTGACGAATATTATCCAACCATGAAGTAACTAGGCTCAAAAGATTCATCTCGACATTTACAGACAAACTGTGCAATTAGTTATTTTTTATCTACATTTAATACTCTATGCATACGTTCAAATATTTGATGTGATGGATAAAAGAGAAAATATTTTGGGTTTGCATAGGAAGTGAACACACCCTGAAGCAGTCAACGCAGATGATACGTAGTATGTTTTGTTAGAATATGTGAATATATATGTTTTAGTAGTCGCTCAAAGGAAGGGCAGGAACGGCCGGTTCTGGAGTGGTTTCAGCCAACTTTTCTGCACTTTCCTCAGAACCTAATTCAATTCAGAAAGCTGACATTATTTGTACCAATCAGCTTAATACCATCTCCCCGAAAAAAAACACAATATAACCACCTAAAAGGGTAATAATGATTGTGCTATACTTGATGGAGCCGAGCCAAGATATTCAACTCAACAAAATAAAAAGATTAGAGATTTTAACTACTATCTGCATTTTCTTTTCCTTTTTCTTTTTCTTTTTTGGTTGGAGAAAACTCAACTTCTGGACAGGATCCAGCATGTTCTTCTAGAATATCTCGTGGGAATGGATACTCACTATACCACTTGGAGGAACGTATGCACCACTTGCAGGCAGCCTCATCGGCTGAGAAAAAAAGGCACCCTGTTTCTTGCTTCAAAAGCAATAGAAAATCGAACAAAGCGGCACATCCATGCCGCCGCCGTCCCTTGTATTTCGATCTGAAATAGGTAGAGAAAAATCTCTGTCATTGCTGTGAATCTAGAACACACTCTTCCTCTAATTTTGATCAACTTCATTAAAAAATACACTAACATCTATAACATCAAAATTAGTTTTATTAAATGAGTAAAGAAATATATCTCGATAATGCATTTATTTTTTTAACATGGATGCTAATATTCCCATAACTTAAGTCAAAGCTAGAGAAATTTAACTTGGAACAGTAAAATAACATTTTGGAATGGAGGGGTTAGCTACAACGTAAACCGTTCGCTTTTTAAATAATATTTTTTTTGACGTTTAGGGCAATCTAGTTAGTTAAAAATGGACTAACTAGCTTGTTCGAAACATCATATAAAATCAGGGGTGGGGAATATTTGGGAGGCAAATTGATAAAATATTATCTTGAAATGACATGTTCAAACAACTTTAGAATAGTTTAGCTTAGGACAATACCGAAATGACAATGACCTTATACTTTGGAACAGAGGAGGTAGAACTTAGATAGAGCGAAGTGGTGTACTAGATAGTTAACCAACAAAACTACAAACAACATAAATCCAAAAAACTGAGCACCACAAACAAGTACCAGGAAAAAAAATATCAATTCGGTAATTAGTGCAGCGTTTGTGTGTGTGTGGTTAGGAGTGAGTCCGGAGTCCGGACATTAGATGGCACCAAAAGATGGAATCATCACGTGTGGCACACAATCCTCCACTCCACTCCACGGCGGTGAAGAAAGGGTCCAAAACGCAAGCAAGGGTGGTGACTGGGCGAAGGCAAATAAAGGAAAAGCAGAAGCAGCTTTCACTTTCATCGATCGCTGTTCGTCCGCCGAGCCCATCCAAGTGTGTGGTGCGATGGTGGTGGCGGCGATCGCGACGCGGCTCCGGGCCACGCCACGCCACGCACTCCGGCGCACCGCAAATAATCCGCGCCATTATCGCCGTCGCTAGCGAGCTACTTCTGGTCCTAGATGCCGGTGCCCGACGGTGCAGCTGTTGTGTGCTTGTTCCATCGCATCGCATGGCATATGCATGCATCCGCCCTCTCTGTTTCGTTATCGGTGCCGGTCCCTTTCCACGGCCAGGAATTCTTGCGACGGGGATTGCCGACGATTCTGAGGACTCCATTGAAATAATATCAATATTTTTATTTTCAAATAGCGTTATTGCAAATGTGTATTCCACGATCAATCATATGTTTACGGGCCGTCTGAATTTCTGACGAGCTGATCAGCTGGGAAACCCCTTCTCGGTCCCGGTTTCTGATAAGCTGATGATTCAAGCTTGCATCGAGACGACAATGCAAGGTGGCTCGTTGCGTTGACAGCAGACGGGCGTGTATGTGTATGTGCTGGCCAGCAGTTGCTCGCGAGACCTTGCTGCTCTTTTATTCTGGCGGAGATCGCGACAGAACACTGCGCCGTGGCGCGTGTCGGCGTGTGCGATTTCGTTTGCGATGGTGATGCATCAGGGTCCACTCAAAGGGGATAATTCAGAAATCTTTACAGCAGTGTGGTGTAAGGTGTGTGGGTGTGTGTTGTGAACGTGGTGTAACTAAGGCTAAGGATTCGTGTGGACGGTATGCAGATTGCCTCGAGGTATTCAACCCTCGAGCTAGTGGTGTATTGTGTAGGTGACTTACGATGAGCACCCAATTTGATCTAACTCTCAACTAGAGGACAGTGTTTTCCTATAGGCTAAACGTTAAGACGGTTGGTCAGCCCTTGCTTATCATTTACTTCCTCTGTCCCATAAAAAAAAATCGATCTACTACTCAAACTTGTTAAGTTTGACTAGGTTTGTATGAAATATTAGTAACATTATATCTCTAAATAAGTTTACTTTAAAATATACTCAATGATCTATCTAATGATACTAATTATATATGACTAAATATTTATAATTTCTTGTATGTATTTGGTTAAAAGTAAACATGTTTTGACCTCCTGAGAAGCGAAAATGATATTTTTATGGCACGGACGGAGTAGTCGGTTTAGACGATAAATTTCTTGTGATCTTCCTCTCAACGGAGGAAAAATTTTCCTATAGGCTAGATGTTAAGGGGTCGGCCACTCTTCTTATTAGGGCTTAGGTTTAGACGATAAATTAGATGATAAACGGTTGGCACTATAGCAGAAAGTGTGTGTACATCGCTCAAAAAGAAGAAAGTATGTGTACAAACACTAACATGCACAGTTGCACAATATGTCATAGACAATAATTAGACGGACACAAAAAACATAGATAGTAGACATGTAGTTCTCACAAAGTTAAATGATTAGCTATAATAATTACGCAATAACATTACCCATAAACTAGCCAAACTAAATGAAACAAAGAGAGGAGAAGAAAAGGCCAATCATGTTCAAGAAGTTTGTCACATATATATGATTGCTGTGATGGAACCACTAAAACACCCAGGTCGGCATATGCAGTATATGCAGTAGCTGGCTACATATATTGGTCGGCACCAGAAAACGGAAGTGGGGGTTGGCTCCATGTAATCATGCACCAGACAAGGATGGACAGAAAACAAACACACACACAAACAAAAAGTTCCCAAAGACACCAAGAAATAAAAGCTAGGTTACGTGCAGGTCAGGTATGTATCATGGTTTCGTTTCGTTTCACCTGGGCGGCGCGGGTAGCTCGCTATACTAGCTCGTTTCAAACCTTAGCTAGCTAGTTAGCTTGTTTGGTTGCACCATACCTACAGATCATGCATGCATGATGGCATATTGGCATCGGTCGATCGATCAGTGAAACAAAAGTGGCATCAGATGGCTGAAGCCAACTAGGCACTGCAATAGTAAGGGTGTTTGGAACAGCTTAGCTTCACTAGTAAAATAGTTCCTTTTTTTGCATCGGTTTCATGAAGCCGCTTCACGAGTGAAGCTTAAAGTTGTTTTAAAATAATATTTGGCAAAATAATTTCTCAAGAAAGATAATAGATTGAAGCGGTGATGTCAACTCATTCTATAATTCCAAACAAAAAACATGAGATATGGATGAACTACCTCATTCTACAAACCAAACACTCTCATCTTATACATTTGGAGGTCAATCGGATGAACGATACGAATAAGCCTTCTAAGACATCTTTCTCACCGGCCCAAAATAAATCATTTTGTAATCAAGATTGACATGCCCCAAAATAAAACAAATCAATATCATTGTCTGTCCCTAATCCATGTTTAACTACCCTTGTATTATGGATATTTGGACACATTTGGTTCCTCCATTGAGCCTCGCCTTGCCTTGCCTTGCCCAACCAGGAACCCAAGATAGAAACTCGAGTTTGCTTTTCCGTTGCCTCGCTGCATCGACTTCCGTGTGAGCAAGTTTCTTATGAAGTGGGGGTTCGGGGTGCAGAGTCAGTTAAGACTCCTTTTGGAATGCGGGGATTCTTTTATTGTTTTCTGTGTTTTGTCATGTGGAAATGAACTGATTCATGTGAAGTTATTATTCCATGATTCCTATAAAATTCTTGTGTTTTAAAGAGGTCCTAAATCAGCTCTCCACAACAAGCAAGGGTTAGGCTCACGCGGCCCGGCTAAGCAAGGTGAGGCGAGGCGCGTGCTCGTGCATGCTCTACACATCTACGTGCTAGACAAGCTCCATTGTTACCGGCCTCAATTCGTCACACCCCAACTTCGGTAGCTGGAGAAAAAAAAAAGAAGTCGCTTGGTTGGTATTTAACGTTTGGGCACGACACACAAACTCTAGTTCGTTTTAGTGTGTTTTCTTGCTACAGTTGCGGCGTTGTTTTCGCCTTGCTACGCCGCCGCCGCAACTATGGCGTGGTAGTGTGTGGTCGGAATTGCCATAGTCTACACCGTCGCAGCAACTATGGCGTGGCAGTATGTGGTCGGAATCCAAGCAGCCTTGTGGGAACTTTGAGGTATCTGGTTGCCCACATTAGAGTTGAAACCTGGCTTCCTAGATGCAAGAGACAGCCCAGAGCCTGGTTCCCTTATACATTTTTGGAGAGCCTGGCTTGCCTATATTAGAGTTGAAACAGCCCCTGATATGTTTTTGGCGAGCCTAGCTCCCATGGTGCAACTCAGAGTTTTTAATGATGCTGTTAACATAGAAGGTAATAAATAGCGTATAGCGGGTTGATAGCGGATTGACATCGAGGTAGCGGATTCGGATAGCGGGAGATATTCTGGATGATAAGTTTTAATAGCGGCACCCGATAGTCCCATATAATTTTAAGTACATATATCATGAATAATGAGTATAAATAATTTTAAGTGCATATATCATGAATAATTTTAAGTTCCACAGCCAATGCATGAGTATTTAAATTTGGGGTGTGAGTCATAGTGAGCTAGACTAATTAGAAATATTTGCTTTCATGCTATTGTGGCTTGCTACGCGCAATTACGGCCGCAATATCGGCCCGATATTCAAAATTGCGGCCACCAAGTTGCAGGATACAAAGTTCAGAGCGCTACCTCGTAGCGGTAGCGGTAATGGACTGCTACCACTGCTGCGGGTGCAATTATAACCGCTACCGTCGCTATTTATTACGTTGTTAACATATGATTAATGCGAGAGGTGGATCGTCGCGCGCGTGTGTATTGAACACATGGACACCAGGATATCGACCGGCCTTGGTGGGCCCACCCCACTACGCATGAGCTATGAGGTGGTTTTCGGTGGCAAACTTTCTGTCTGTTCATGGCACAGGTTAAAAAAAGCCAGCTGCAAGTGTGCGGTGCGGATGCAATGCACGCGCATGAGCTTAGCCTTGATGGGGATGTGCACTGTAATCCTGCTTAGATTAGTTAGGTATTGCTATCTTATTATCTAGAGACCAGAGGGCAGAGCTTAGGTAACTACGAGGAGTATATTATATACTCCCTTCATCCTGACTTTTTTCAAGAGTCAACATATCCTAAGTTTGATTAAATTAAATTTATATAATATAAAAATAATAATATTTATGATAACAAAAAATATAATTAGATTCTTTAGTAAATATATTTTTACAGTATAACTATTTGATATCATATTTTTTATATTTTTTTTTATTTTTTTTGTTAAACTTAAAATGTTTTGACTCATGAGAAAGCTAGAATGCCATTGGAGGAGTAAATCCAGTAGCAAAGACGATTAGTGCAGTCTGCAGTGGGACCGTGCGAGGCGTGTGTTGACTCTGACCTCTGCCGTGTGACTGCTGCTTGGCCTTTGCCTTCCTTGCATGCAAATCATCGTCCGTCTCCATCCGCTCGCTAGCCTCGTGGATCAGTGGACGGAAGCTTCGTCGGATCGCACGCACGCACCTGCAGCCTGCACGCACACGCACGCACGTACCCGTGCCGCGGGGGTGCGTGTGGGGCCAGTCAGTCCCGGTCCCACGCGCAGGGAAGAACAGGAGGAAGACTCGTTCGCCCGTGACGTGGCGATGGCGTTGCTTGGTACGGTCTGGTCCCCCCGCCCGCGAACCCTTGACCGTTGACCGGTCGTCGGCACGCGTCGATCGATCTGCAGGCACCAGGTACCGGATGGGGAGGAGCAGCCACAGGCAGCCAGCAGCGCAAGGGCAAAGCGGCCCGCGGCGACCGTTGACCGGCTGACCGGCGAGCCCAAGACGACGTCGATCTGGCGATCCCTGCATCTGCATCTCGCCTCTGTCTGACTGTCTGGGCACTGGAGGCAGCCGCCAAATTTTACTAGCGCCCACGCATTGTACTGTACGTATGATCCCTGCCGCAGCATGATGATAGTACTGTACGTATGATCCCTCTCGGATCTTGCATCGGATGCACGCTTTGTTTGCATCAGACAACTACTAGTCGAAGACAGTTTACGCCATGAACTAAACAGGCTTATAGTTTCTTTATTTATTATTAAGGCTATTATCTAATCTATCTACTATAGCAGAATCCGATTGTATCCTTTAACTAATATTTAGTACTAATTAACTAGTAAATCAGTAATGACTTTTCGTTACATAAAGGATCTATTTGGATCTCCGCCGTTCTCCTAAATGAGTTCCAAATACTCGGATTCTAGAACAATATTTTAGAATCCAACTATTTTAACCTATTGGTTGCGCTGTTTGCTAAGGTGTTTAGAACCACTAAAACTAATTTCAGCAGCTAACTATTCACCCATGGTGCCACCGAAACGGGTCCTAATTACCTGATGACTGTTAACGCCTGCACAATGGAAGCGACGGCGATCCAGGATGGGCAAACGACGAATTCTTCTGGAGACTGATTGCCTCGAGCTAGTCCAGCTGTGGAGATGAGAGGAGGACCAACGCTCCACTGTTGACCCGGTTCTACAAGAGATAGAAGATCTTAGCCGTACCGTTGATGATTTTTCTTTAGCTTATGTTAGTAGATCTTGTAATAAGATGGCCCATGTTTTATCTAACAGGTAACTCCGGCGCGTGTAAGTGACCTTGTGTACTTTGAGGCTTCAGTCGGCTGAGATTAATACAAACAAGTAAGTAAAAAAAATATATTAACTCACTTGCGTTTACCTCAACACTGCTTTGCATGGACCGACGGACCTGTTAATTTGGCTAGCCAAAGACTACTCACTTCGGGATACTTGCATTGGACCGCGATCGTGTCAACGTTTCTACTGCACACGTACGGTAAGTTCGCACGTTTCCAGGAGGGAGTATACTAGCTAGTGTAAATATTTCTTCGACAAAACATCCATCGCGTATTTGTAATTTATTTTCAGGACGGAAAATAAGACCATGTTTAGATCCATATAGAGCTAATAGTTAACTTTTTGATCCAAATAGGTCTAGCCAATAGTTTAGCTAATTGCCGTTAAATACTTAACTAACAACTAAGTTGAATCAAATTAGCTAATAGCAACTAATATTAGTTATGAACTATTATCTAGCTAACTATCAGCAGGTAATGGATTCAAACAGAATCTAAGGCTACCAGGTCTACTCGAGTACTCTGTGTATTTTGTTTGACTCAGTTACTTTTAGCCTCCTATCACTCTCGTTCTACGTTTCTGTAACACTAGTAGAGAACAGACTTTCGGTTCAGCACATTAGTCTCGGTTAGTCTTGGAGTCAGGACTAATGTGAGCATTAGTTCCGGATCCAAGTTTCTTGGGCTGCAGAGGACCTTTAGTGCTGATTGGTAATTCCAACCCGGACTAAAGGGTATACATTAGTCTCAATTGGTATTATTAACCCGGACTAAAGAGCCTTAACCTTTTAGTCCCGATTGGTAACTCCAATCCAGACTAAAGTTAGACCCTTTAGTCCCGGTTGGTGTTATCATCCTGACTAAAGGTTCTACGATGGGTTAGTTCAAAGGAAAAGCATCTCATCTAAAGTCACATGTGCTGTATAGTTGGGGTGGAAAGGTACGCATCTTTGGATCGAATCCCATGAACCTGAGAGGCATTATTTTTTTCAGTCTTAGAGAATCTTTAGTCTCGGTTCAAATTAATCAAGAGGATGAGCTTTTAGTCCCGGATTTCTAATCCCGGTCCGGGACTAGAGGCCTTTCTCAAGCGGGATTGATACCACGTGCTGTACCGGTGTATCCTCTGTTCCAGATATACAGGCTACTATAGGTGAAGCTGCTGGACAACTGTAACGAGAGCGATTGCCAAGAACATTTCGCATACATACACAACAGGTTTCAGCTCCTTCCATGGACACATCACGTACGGATGGTTGGGGAGATCGAGCATGACTTGGTCTGTCTGTGTGACTGTGACTGTCCGTGCTCACTTGGTCAGGGCCGGTTTAGTTCCAAATTTTTTTGCAAAATAACACTGTAGCAAATTTCGTTATTATTTGGTAATTAGTATCAATCATGGTCTAACTAGGCTTAAAATATTCGTCTCGTCCATTTCGTCTAAACTGTGTAATTAGTTTTATTTTTTTTATCTATATTTAATGCTTCGTGCATGCGTCCAAAGATTCGATGTGACGGAGAATGTTGAAAAAATTTGCAAAATTTCTGGCAACTAAACAGGGCCTCAGTCGTTGTCTGCCACGCAAATTATGAGATGCTGACCTTCTACGTACTGCTACTGCAGGAGTATTTTCCATCGGTCCGCCGTGCGCCGCAGCCTTCTTCGTCTAACAACACGCCTCATGGCGTGTGTGTCGTGCACCGCCACCAGGCAGGATGCAGCATAGAAATGATGCACCAGTTAGTTAGGACTTTGGACGCAATTACTCTAATAAGCTAGGGTTTCTGCTCAAACCGTTTTCAGAATTTTAATTCGCTGAATATTTATCGCCATGTCATGGACACTACATACGTCTGTCGTCCATCCATAAATACGCTACCTGTGTACCTTTTGTTATCACGTCCAATTCTAATTGATCTATCTATGGTGCGGTTGCTTCCAAGTCTATACCACTAGCTAGTATCCTCTCTTTTTCTTCTTTTCTTTTTTCCTTTCTTTTTTCTGGCAAAAGATGTCCTAGGGCATCTTATATCTGGATTATAACAAGGAAAACAAGAACCAATACCACAAAGTCCATGCCAAAAAAAGAAAGAAAGTTATAATCAAATTCAGCAAGTCTATGACGATAGCATCCTTATATGATGTATGTATGCCTTAGAGCATCTCTAGCAGGCTATCTAAACAAATCCCCTACTCTATTTTGAGTAGTAGAGCAAAAGAGCAAAAAAATCACATCTAACAGGCTACCTATTTGGCCTCCTAGATTTGTTGCCTACCCAAATCCTCACCCTCACTAACTATTCCCATGGGTCAAGTAGGGGGGCTCTACTTTGTGTTGTGACGGTTTCTTCCCCACCACGCTCGACGCCTCTCTACTCTCCGCCTCCTCCATGATTGTCGACCTAGCTCCTCCCTGCTCGACCTCAGCTCGGCGCGCTCGGTGCCTCCTCTTGGTCGCCTCACCCTATCTTCTCCATGCCCGACTCCATCGCCTCCCGCTAACCCCATCTACTCCCCGTCCGGCGGTTGCTGCATCATCGCCTAACCCCATATCCTCCCTGCATCCTCGCACGCAGCGCCTCCTGGCGCACCCGATGCCTCCTCTTCGCCCGACGTCATTTGCTCCCCTCTTAGCATTGCTGCATCACCGATCGACACCGTCACATACTCGCTTCATCTTTGGGATCCCTTTTACCGAGTTGCATCAAGCCTAGGGGATGTGTGATCCTGGTGTAGCTCGCCAAAGTGGGTGGCATTGGCCAAATCGATTGTTTCTTCTTCATGCCAGTGTTGTGCGTATACGAAGGAGGGAGTCGGGAAAATAGAAAGAAGACAGGGTTCCAGGTGGAAAAAGTGCAAGATAGAAAGAAAGTTTTGGAAGGGATGAGGTGATTTAGAAATAGCTTGTGGTTCCAATTAAAAAGAATATGACCTTTTTTAGGTAGTACTGCTGGAGACAACGGTAGAAAGCACCCCCCCTAGAAAATAGGGTGGCTACGTAAACAGGTAAGGAGGGTGTTTGTCTTAGGTAGTACTGTTGGTGATACACTTATGCGACGGTTGGGACAAAGGGTTTTTTTTGTTACTTTATTTTTTCATGAAAAGGTACGTCCTATCGGTCCGCTAGTGTGGAATGTGGAGGCTGTGCAAAGAGCTCCTAGAGCAATTATCGGGCTTAGTAGAGGGAGTTCTGCCAAACAAATATTTTTACAGAAGTGATTTGTGTTAACTGATTCTCTAGAATGAACTAAAAGATTGCAAGCATTATATCTTTTCCTATGTCAATTCCCACATAGGACTTCTCGTACGTCAAAATTTATCATAGAGATCACTTTTATCCACACATCATCGTATAACGATCTCTCCCAAGCAAACAAAGTTTTGAGCTCCTACGTGCTCTATGTGAGTTGTAGGACCGATTCAGTGGGGGGTGGGGGTGGGATGACAGGGGTCCAACCGAGCGTGGTTAATCCTCTGGCTACTACCGCCGGTGATTAACAATATAAAACTGGTTTTAGACAAATAAATCTCTCAACCCATGGTCCTCATCGTAAATTGGCATTCATATTGTGTACATTCACCTCCATGCACGTTCAGTCACAGTACACAACTGGAGAGGGATAGTAGTAGACAGGGGCGGATTCACGGCCAGGGCTGGGGGGCTGCAGCCCCGGGGTGGTGCCCAAAAACACAAGGAACAGCTCTTCAGAGAGCAGCCCAAAACAGCCTGTTAGCCCCCTCCGTGGCCTCCGGATCCTTGCTCTTCCTCAAGCATCCGATGCCTCTTCGCCGCTGCGAAAAGCCGGACTCTCCTTCCTTCGTGACCCGGTCCGCCGCAACAGCGCCTGCCGCCATTCACTTTGCAGAGATGCCTTGGCTGCCGGCTGGGCACTGCCTAACCTCCAGCGTCACCGCTCAACATCCCCTACTTACCACAGCATAGCTCACGCCACACGCTGAGAGCCAGCCTAGTTTCGTTACATCTTGTTCATTTTTTTTATGAATGGATGCAAATGTCTAGTTCTAATAATCGTGATTTAATTTGTAAATATTATGCTAGGATAGAAAGATATTTTAGGAGTTTACAATATTTCTACAAATTACTTGGACACTTTAAATTGATATCGACATTTGTATTTTTCGTTATATGTATTATTAGTGTATATGGCTGGTATGATTTTTAGTCCTCTATTATTTAGTCCCGTGACTCATTTCTAGATCCGCCACTGGTAGCGGAGACAGAGTGTAGCTGGCTGCTGGCCCCGCCTCCTGCGCTCCTGCAAATTGCCTATTTACTACTCGTATGTTGGATCACGAGTTTCCGCACGTGGAATCCATTTCTCCCACGTGCACGCTTTGCTTCATGATATTGTTTGCCACCAGCAACTACCACTCGTTCCAATGCAAGTGCTGTCTGTTTGCTCTAAATAATTTGCAGACCACGCATGTGTATCGATACAGACACTGGGAGTGGGAGGGTACCCAGGAGGCTAGGAGCCCAGGACAGACCAATTGCTCGATCTGGTCTACTAGTGCCTAATCGGCAAAGTGACCGCGCTACCTACCTGAGCTATCATACATTTTGGCAACAACTTGTTGCCAAGAGACCCACTGTCATCGTCATCATTCCCGGCTTTCCGTGTTACTCGATGCCCACGAAAGAAAGTCGGTCTACGTTGGGTTACTCCCAGTGCTTCATTGTCATCATTTCCATTTTTTTTGACAAACGTGCTTGTATTACTGGATAAGGAAAACGTGTACAGACGCATACAAATACAGATACGGATGGGGAGGATACATGGACAGCTGTCTCCACCATCTTGCACAAAGGCCCCTGAAGAGAAGAGAAAAGAAATTACATTGAGGATCCTGGACCCATAGCATCCCGAAGGCGCCAGAAGCATCCTCCTCCCACTGCCGTCAAGCCGTCGCCAACCACCGTCGTCGTCGAAGAAGAAGCCTTGGCCTTCCTAGATCTGGAGGTGCCCCATCGCACATAGGCTTTGAAGAGAGCCGCAGTATCCACCCAACTCGGAAGCTAGGATTGAATCGCCATGGAAGAAGCATCGGCCGGGGATACACCCCGAGCACCTCCGACCTTAGAGCGAAGCTCGCTGTCGACACATGCCGCCGGAAGTTCGAGATTGATCACAATCCAACTTGCCGCAACACCGACAGCCACCGCAGTATCTTTGACCAAGCGCGCCGCCACAACCACCGCCAAGTGAAGCCGACAGAGAAGCACAATGCGCAGACAAAAGGCCAGCAACCCAACCGCAGTATCTTTGACCAAGCACGCCGCCACAACCACCGCCAAGTGAAGCCGACGGAGAAGCACAATGCGCAGACAAAAGGCCAGCAACCCCGCCGCCAGCAAAGGACGACGAAGCATAGGCCCCGGACTCCTGTACAAAGGGTTCACCGACGGAAACCCACCTCCACTGGCTCGCCGTTGGCATCGGAGTGGAACACCGACGGGGCGAGGACGAACCAGAGAGGACTTATTCCACGACATCATCGCTGCCGCCGCCTCGTCGACGAGATCTAGAAACCTAAACCTAGAGAAAGGAAAACCTAACCTAGGATCTACTCCACCGACCGGTAAGAGATGGACGATCCCCAACACCTCCCGACGACACGAAGGGCATCGGAGGTGGAGGAGACCACCATCTCCGCCAGCCACTATTTCCAGTTTTATTTCATTGTAACAATTGATATAACTCAGACATGCATAGATAGTATCGTGGGGTACGATTTGCTGCCCTGCATCCAACGATTGCTGCAGCGGCATAACAGTGAACTAACACACAACAGCAGCCTGAGAAAAAGGGCAGCCAATCAGGCTGATGCTGTTTTCTTAGGAGTCTGAGAAAAAGAGCATCAAAACAATTAATTATTGTATATGGGTAACGGACCAAATATTATACACGCTTTTCTAACCTTGGATATTGTTCTCAGGGTGATACAACTTATCTCTCTCCTACCATCAGCGAAAAATTCTACATGACATCTCATTAATGGGTACTCCCTCCGTTCCACACAGAACATCATTCTCATTTCCCGAAAAGTCAAATATTTTTAAATTTAACTAATTATACGTAGAAGAACATTAATATTTATAATGCACAATTATTATCATTAGATAAATAATGGAATATATTTTTATAATATATTTATTTAGTGATATAAATGTTGCTAATATTTCCTATAAAGCTAGTCAAACTTGAGAAAGTTTGACCAGCATGCATCCTATAGCGTCATTCTTTTTGGGACGAAGGGAGTAGTGTGTTACTACTCACTAGGACTAACCTTATAGCCTGTTTGGATGCCTAATCTAAACTTTAGAGCTCAAAAAACTTTAGATCACTTTAGCTCAGTTTTGACATCTAAAACTTTAATGTGAGGTGTTCTAAAGTTTAGAACTAACTTTAGACAACCTGTTTGAAGACTTTAGCTCTAAAGTTTTAATAAGGGAATCCAAACAGGACTTTACTCTAATGAAAGAGCCTCTAACTGAGTTACGTGGTTCTAGTAGGACGCCTTAGGTTCTGGGTTCGACATCTCATGAGAGCGAATTTTTTGTTGGGTAAAAACTCATAAAAGTAGTAAAACATTATACTGGACACGCTGGTGTGACGGTGTACCAACACGTGTAGATTGAATGTGATTAGTGTATTTTCATCATTGTTTTTGCTACTTAAAGTCAAGCTATCGTATGTTTAATCAACTTTATAGAAAATAGTAATATTTACATTATCTAATGAGGTCCATTAAACATATATTTTCATAGTTTATATCTCTTTGATGTGGTAGATATTTTGCAAAAACGAATTGAGGTCTTGCTCGATTCCTACCAACACGTATAGATTGAACGGGATTACTATATTTTCATCAATAGCTTTAGAGGCGTACTCTCTGAACCCTAAAATATAACAAAATTATAGTTGTTCTAAATCAAACCATCCTATTAATTTTGGACCAAGTTTATAGAAAGGAATAGTAATACCATAATATCGGATGAGTTTTATCAGATGATAAACTGTATTTTATAATCTATGGGCTTGTTCGGTTGATGTCCAAACTTGCTACGCTAAACTTTTGGCAAATTGTGGCAGCCACAGAAAGGTGGCGGGAAAAAACAAAGCCGCACTTGTGGCAAAGTTTTATAAGAAAATAAGTCTATGGCGTGTGGGACAGGGTGCTAAGAAAGTGTGACGTGTCATAGTTACATCAGTGAACCAAACAAGCGCCTCAGAAATTGTGATACGCGTGACTTGCGGCATGGTAAGTTGTGGTCGTGAACCAAACATGGCCTACGTCTTTTGCGGGTAGATGTTACGTAGTACTCCCTCCATCTAAAAAAATACAATTCTAGTACAGTATCATGTTTTAGTACTTTATATGTTTGACTAATTATAGATAAAAACTATCAATATTTATAATACCAAATAAATACAATTAGATTAATTATGAAATGTATTTTTATAATAAGCTAATTTGGAGCTATAAATATGAATATCATTCACTGTAAACTTGGTTAAACGTGAACCACATTCATTTATAGACGGAGGTTAATAAACTTAGAATATTTTGACTCGGGGAACTGAATATACACAGGGACAGAGTCACGGAGAGAGTAGCGTGCAGTACCGGCCAATTTTCTGCCCAATGTTAAATCATACTCCGTACTCTAGTTTTCTTTTATTTAGCTCATATAATAAAAAACACTGTCATCATCAGCTAAACTCAGCTTGACCGTGGAAACAGCACGCGCGGATTCGGTCTCATCCCCCGGATCGGATATGAATATGATCCAGAGCAGAGCACAGCATCCTCTCTTATGTCATGCTAGGAGGAGCGCGTGCGTTGACGCGGTCGCCGCGTGGAAACCCAACCGAAACCCAAACCCACCCAGCCAACCAACCGCAGAAAAGCCAAGGCGGTTAATCTAACGGCGTAGGAGTACTGTACAGACAGTGGAAGACTGACTCGGAACCCAACCGCGTGGAGGGTCCCACCACTCCCACAGAAAAGCCCTCAGCACTCACTCTCCTACCCCTCCTCACTGCCTGTGGGCTCCTCCGCCCCCACGCGCGTCGGGTGGCAGGGAAGGGTAGGAACGGAGCGGAGTATACGTGCTACAGGCACAGGACGTCGTACCGCCTCAAAAGTCAAGGCCCAAGTGGAGCGCGCCACGTGTGCCCGGCTCGCCGGCGCGGGGGCGCCCGATATTTGCCGGCACACGGCAGTGACGTGGCGGCCCATGATTCCGCTGCCGGCGTCGGGCCCGGGCCCCTCCTGTAGGGCGGCGTCAGCGGTGACGGCGAGGGCTGCCGCGGGACCGGGACCGGGACCCGCCTGCGCACAGTAGCGCACGCGTGAACCTCGTTGGCCTTGCGCTGGCGTCAGGCGTCGCGCCCCACCCCCCCGCTTCCTTCCTGCTCCCTGCTCTGCTCTGCTCACTGCGCTGCTGCACCACAGATCTCTTCAGCCCGTGGCCCTGGAGCAATTTTTGCCAGGACGCTACGACAAGCAGGCGCCGTCACGTGCTACGCGCACGCGCGCTCGCGATTCCTACGACTAGGGCTGTGTTTAGACTACCGTACTCATGATCTCTATATTCATCCTCTATACGTTCCAGTCAGCAAGATTTTCTCCTCTATACTTAATTCTTCCGCACCCATTCATCATCTATATCCTCCTCTATCCACTCTATCTACTGTGAGACCCACTTGTCACTTTATCTAAATATATCCATGTGTGATCTAGTTTTGAAGAATTTATTGAGACGAATTTAATGGTGCAATCGAAATTTAATTTAAATTTTTAGTCTGTGTGTTATAACATTTTTTCCTTTATTTAGCTAGTAGGGCCCGCCACTATAGAATATAGAGTAAGCACTGTGCCACTCTAAATATAGAGTGAAAGAAATGATATAGTATCGGTTTAGAGTACCCTGTGCAGCAGTTTTTACTTTATATTCATACTCTAAAACTTTAGAGTATCGTTTTAGAGTACCCAAGTCTTAGTTCCTCTGAAAAGGTGAAAAATGTATTGTAACACGTTTTGACTTTATTTGATAAATAATGTCCAACCGTTGATTAATTAGGTTCAAAACATTCGTCTCGCAAAGTACAACAAGCTGTACAATTAGTTTTTGATTTCATCTACATTTAGTACTCCATGCATGTATCGCAAATTTGATGTGCCGGGGAATTTTTTTTTTTTGCATAGGCTGTGTTTAGATCCAAATTTTGGAGTGCCAAAATACACGGTAGCATTTCGTTTGTATTTGGTAATAATTGTCCAACCATTGACTAATTAGGCTTAAAACATTCGTCTCGCAAAGTATAACCAAACTGTACAATTAGTTTTTGATTTTATCCATATTTAGTACTCCGTGCATGTGTTGCAAGTTTGATATGATGGGGAATTTTTTTTTTTGCATAGTGCACTTTTCAAGTGCGTAAACACAGCCATAGTGCTTTTTTGGTGCACAGCCTAGGACTCCGCACGCTACTGCTACCACCTGCACGCTCGAAATTTGGAATGAGTTCAGTCCGCAGTCCGCACGCTACTTTTTGTAGCTACTGAAAATGAGAGAAAGCCGCCGTATGACCATTTTTGGTCACGAGCTGGAGCATGAGTCAACTACAACTACTGTAGGTTCTCCTCTTCCCGCAACGTTGTGTATTAACATATTTTCAAAAACCTATCGATTTATGGGTAAGCCGCAATAGTGCCTCTCATCAAACTTTGAAATAAAGGGGTCTTAGTTCGTATTCATCATCATCATGGGTTATGCTACGTTTTTTAAACTTGTGCTAAACTCATATACTAGTAGTACTCAATGGTGGTGCCTCAAAAGAAGTAAATATGTGAAAACAGCTATGAAAAACACATAAATTGCAAATGCGTGAGAGTCGAAGGAAGGGGGACAACCTTACTCATACATGGAATTAATCCTTAGAATAGCTCAAGATGGGATATACCACAAAACTTAAAATCAAGTATATTGCAAAAAAGAAAGAAAGATAAGAACGAGGGCCCTTTATCTCCCACATATACTCTGTAATATAATGTAAACTCTCGGTCACAAATGAAAGTCCCATTCCCGATGGTTGGTTCAAAAGGTTTGTTAAAACACTGGAGGGGAGAGAGCCTCACACAAACACTTCACTATAAATTCGGTAATGGACGGTACCTAGCACCATGTAATGTTCTAGGGGGACAAGTCCCAAAAGATGAACAAAGGGAGAAGTCAGGGATTACATTAAGCCATTACAAATATATCACGCCATTTGTCCACAACACATCTATTTTGTTGAGAGAGGCGGCGGTCTTCCCGATAGGAATGGAGCAATTTGAGAGGCCAAGGGCCTTGCCGCGTAATACCACATCATGCCGATGCTACCATATGTCCTAGCAATAGAGGGCCATTGTTGGTTCAAAAAGTAGCCACTTCTAATATATCTAGAAACTCGAATTTTCTATAAATTGTCCTCATGAAGCACACACTCCAAATAACATGCAAGAGTAAAACTATCCAACCATATTTTCTTGAGCATCAAACGAGTCCAATGCCTTTTCATGAATTTGCTACACCCTCAAGACAAGCTTCACAATGGTGCCATGCGTACTCTAACTCGGCACCCATGGTTTTCGGGCCCACACCAAGAAAAAAAGTCAACAACTAGTTTAAATGCCAAACCAACGACCTATCCACATCCACTTTGATGCCCAAATCAACAAAAAGCTCATACCCAGTTTAGTGTCCTAAACCGGCAAACCCTACGCACATCAATGTGTGACCTTGCTAAAGCCTTGACACCTTGAAGTTTTTGTGCTACCTATCCCTCTCCCAGACTATGTTAATCACATAGTAACCAACACAAACTATCGTATGCACCATACATGTAGCTAAGGGCACAATATCAACATATGCAGTATAATGCACGTACACACGATCTCAAATGTATGTACTGCCAAAAAAGCTTGTAATCGCACATCTAATGCATGCACGATAAAAATCTTAAACAAAGGGACTTGCTATATGTTCGGTGTCTGAGATTTTGTATCTAGTCAGGCAATGATTCTCATTCATTGGATCCAAATCAGATAGCTTTGGAGCTTCTTTTTGCTTGGCTTGTTTCCTCCTTTTGTCATGTGCCTTTGGTTCTGCTTTTTCAGGCATATGCACTCTAAGAAGCGTGTTAAGACTGTCTGCACTGGGTCCGGTAAACACATCCGGTAAACGCACGGAGCGGAGAAAAAGCCGCAGCGGGTACGCTACACGGCTACGCTACACGCCGTTCGCCTGCTCGTTCCGCTATTTCCAGCGGGTGTAGAGTTCGTCTGCTACACGCCCGGCGGCCCTACCTCGCAACCACCCCGCCGCCGCCTGCGTGAACGAGAGAGAGGAGGAGGACGGGCCGCCAGCCGTCGGGCTGCTCGTCGCGGCAGAGAGCAGGGAGGGGCCCGTCGCGACCGTCCGCCCACTCACCGCGTCCGCATCCGGCGGAGGAGGCACCCGCGCACCCGCCGGCCGGCGGCGGCCGCACGAGCGGCGGTGCACGCGCCCGCGGCCCAAGGCGGAGCTCGCCTGTGCCCACAGCACCGTAGAACGCGTGGTTGAGCTGCGCGAGCCTGTAGATCTCCGACGGGTCGAGCCGGAGCAGCACCTGGGCGGCGTAGAGCTCCAGCAGGTCGCCCAGGCCCACAGCAGCAGGCACGGCAGCCGCCGCCTCGGTTCCGTCCATCCCGAGCAGGACCGACACCCATGCCCCGCGCTGCTTCCGGTCGCAACGAGCACGCTGAGCTCGAGGCCGATGCGGGCCCGGCGGCAGCACCGCGCCGCGGATGCCGGCGGCGGGAGTCGTCCTTGTTCCGGAAGACGCGGACGCCGGCATCTCGAATCGGCAGTCAGCCCTCGCGCGCGGGCGTGCAAGAAGCAGGGGAGCGGTGGGCGGGCCGCGGGCATGGAGATTGGGCTGGACGGACCAGCGAGAGAGAGAGGGGTGGGGAAAGGTGATGGAGAGAGAAGGGGAGGATGACAGGTGGGTTCCACGGAGTGGTAGTTGGTATAGAGGATGAATATAGAGTATCCACGGGTGTGGAAAAACTAGATATAGAGGAAAGAATTTTGCTAACCAGGACGAAATATTCACTTTAGAGGATGAATATAGAGAAGGAAGAGTGCAGTCAGTCTAAACAAATTCAACTTCGATATCAATTGCTCATAATACATAGAGGATACGTACTCCAAGGTACATCACACGTTGGTCTTGCATCGCCATATATAAAAATTGTCTCAAATAGATTCACAAAAAATGTGTCAATAATACTCCTTGCTGATTTTTTTTGTGTAAATAAAAGGACTCCATGATGATTTTTAGTGAAGGTTGGTGAAGGTCGTGGCCGTCCGACGAAATGTTCCCTGCCAGAGAAACATGTGTACCTTATCCCATGGCAACATCCAAGGTACCCACAGCTCTAAGTCCTCCAACTAAAAAAACCCAAAGAAAAATCATTCATCCGTGTTTGCACGGTGAGGAGCAGGACGACCGAAAGCAACTAGCTAGTGTTATAATTTTATATAAGAAATAAAGAAAAACAAAAACTTGAGAAGGAAAAACGAAAGGAGCAAGAAGGAGCGACTTGTGCGCGTCCTCCTTTTGACCACGCGAGCTCGGCGACACCAGAAAACAACACCACCAACAATATAAAATCCCCTCCTTTTTTCCTCTCTCTCCAAACAAAAGAAACGATTGCGAAAGCCACACACGGGGACACGGAGAGAGATGAGAGATGAAAGATGAGAGAGAGTGATGAGAGAGAGGGACAGAGGGAGACTGGGAGAGTGAGAGAGAGACCATCCGAGCTGCTTCGTGTCCTCCTCCTTCCTTATCTCTTTCACAAATCACAGCCCCACCTCGCCCCGCGCCCCGGCTTTTCTCCCTCCATTATTCTCCCTTCCCCACCTCCCTCTACATATACCCCTTCTCACCTCACCTCTTCCTCCTCAACACACCCACCTCCCACCCTCGCCACCGTGTGGTCCGCCCGCGACCCCCCATCCTCCACTAACCGAACCAGGAAGCACCAAGCAAAGCAGCAGAGCTCGCTCGCGCTCGGATCGTCTACCAACAACAACCGTATCGGTCCTTGCTTCCTCTACCTCTGAACGAGAACGCGAACGCGAACGCGCCCTGTGATTACTATACCCCAGCATGTGCTCAGGACCTCGCAAGCCGTCCACCCCTCCTCTGCCTGCAGCGACGGCGACGGCCAAGGACTCCTCAGTGATGACGGCGGCGGCGGCGCTCATGCTGGAGCTGGCGGCGGCGGACGACGTGGTGGCGTTCAGGCGCGCCGCGGAGGACGACAAAGCCCCGGCCTTGGACGCCGCGGGCCACTGGTACGGCCCGTCCGCCGCGGCCGCTGGCCGCCTCCGCCTCGAGGCGCGCACGCCGGCCATGGTCGCCGCGCTCTACGGGAGCACTTCGGTGCTGGCGTACGTGCTGTCGTCCGCGCCGGCGGAGGCCGCGCGCGCGTCGCCCACGGACGGCGCCACGCCGCTCCACCTCGCGGCGGCCGGCGGCTCCGCCGGCGCCGTCGCGGCCGCGCACCTCCTCCTCGCCGCGGGCGCGTCCGCGGACGCGCTCGCCTTCTCGGGGCTCCGCGCCGGGGACCTCCTCCCGCGCGCCAACGCCGCCGCTGATAGGGACCGGGCGCTCCGCGTGCTCCTCAAGTCCCCCGCCGCGTCGCCGTCGTCCTCGCCCAAGAAGTCCGCCTCACCGCCGCCCCTGGCGGCGGCCGCGGCGACGGCGCTGCCGGCGGAGCCGAGGAAGGAGTACCCGCCCGACCTCACGCTCCCGGACCTCAAGAGCGGGCTCTTCAGCACCGACGAGTTCCGCATGTACAGCTTCAAGGTGAAACCCTGCTCCCGCGCCTACTCCCACGACTGGACCGAGTGCCCCTTCGTGCACCCCGGCGAGAACGCGCGCCGCCGCGACCCGCGCCGCTACTCCTACAGCTGCGTCCCCTGCCCGGAGTTCCGCAAGGGCGGCGCCTGCCGCAAGGGCGACAACTGCGAGTACGCGCACGGCGTCTTCGAGTGCTGGCTCCACCCGGCGCAGTACCGGACCCGCCTCTGCAAGGACGAGGTCGGCTGCGCGCGCCGCATCTGCTTCTTCGCGCACAAGCCCGAGGAGCTCCGCGCCGTCAACCCCTCCGCGGTCTCCGTCGGGATGCAGCCCACCGTGTCGTCGCCGCGCTCATCGCCGCCCAACGGCCTCGACATGGGCGGCGGCATGCTCAACCCGGCCTGGCCTTCCTCCCCGGCCAGCCGGCTCAAGACCGCGCTCGCCGGCCGGGAGCTGGACTTCGACCTCGAGCTGCTCGCGCTCGACCAGTACCAGCAGAAGCTCTTCGACAAGGTGTCGTCTCCCAGGGCCAGCTGGGGCTCGGCCGGCGGGATCGGCTCCACGATGCCCGCCGCGGCGCCCGCCAGGACCGTGCCGGACTACTCGGACCTGCTCGGCTCCGTCGACCCCGCCATGCTGTCCCAGCTGCACGCGCTGTCGCTCAAGCAAGCCGGCGACATGCCGGCGTATAGCTCCATGGCGGACACGCAGCTGCACATGCCGACGTCGCCCATGGTTGGCCCCAACACCGCGTTCGGGCTCGACCACTCCGCCATGGCCAAGGCCATCATGAGCTCCCGCGCCTCGGCGTTCGCCAAGCGCAGCCAGAGCTTCATCGACCGCGGCGGCCGCGCGCCGGCCACGCGCTCGCTCATGTCGCAGCAGTCCACCACCGGCGCGCCGTCCATGCTCTCCGACTGGGGATCGCCGGACGGCAAGCTGGACTGGGGCGTCCAGGGCGACGAGCTGCACAAGTTCCGCAAGTCCGCGTCTTTCGCGTTCCGCGGGCAATCCCCGGCGCCCGTGCCCACCCCCGCCGCCGAGCCAGACGTCTCGTGGGTGAACTCTCTTGTCAAGGACGGCCACGCCGGCGACATATTTGCGCAGTGGCCGGAGCAGGAGCAGATGGTGGCCTAATTCACCGATCATCACTGGCTCATAGCATCTAGCTGACCAAAGTTCTTTCCTTCAATTATTTTTTCCCCTTTGTTTGCTTAATTTGATTCATATGAGATGTTTTTTACTACTAGTACATATATAGGCCGTTCACAATAATATTTGTTCATCAATCAAGAAGCATGGATGCCCAAAGGGAGCTCTATATTGATGAGGAAGGAACAGCCAATATTTTACTACTTCCATCGGTTTATATATAAATAGTTGTACACACGAATTCCTACAAGCAAAGAGTTTATTTATATTTATATTACTTGAGAGTATATAAGATATCGGGAGGACAGTAAGATTTGATTCATGTGCTTTCCGCCATACGACAATTTGAGAAATTCCATGCTTATCTGCTTGCTGTACTCTTCTCATGGATGTGATTATCAGTATATATTCCTGATCCTTCTATGAGCATATCTTCCTTTGCCTGATTCTTCTTCTATTTAATAAATGTTGTCAGAAAACAAGTGGAATATAAGGGCCTGTTTGGTTAGAGGTGATAAAGTTTAACAAATACTGTAGCACTTTCGTTTTATTTGACAAAAGTTTTTAATTTTGGACTAATTAAACTTAATAGATTCGTCTCGTAAATTACTCCTAATCTCGTAAATTACTCCTAATCTGTGCCGACATGCATGTAATTAGTCTATATTTAGTACTCTATGTATTTACCGTAACATTGATGTGATGGGAGTTAAACTGAATGATTTATGGACCAAACAGTGCCTAAGCAACTTGCAAATTTTCTATCTCTACTCCTTGCCAAGTGGATGGTGGTAGACCATAGGAGGTAGACTGCAGGGCAATCACAGGTTAGTTTAGTGGAGATGGTGGCGTCATGCTCCAGATCAAAATAAGTAAAGTAATTCTGCTAGAAAGCAAGCAAGCATTCATGCATGAACCTAAAGCAAAAACAAGGTTAACGAATTATTGCTGTGTTGGTGGGTTAGGCACAAAACACAATGGCCCCAAAATCTGGGCATATGTGCCACCAAGACACTAGAGAAGAAAATGACAATATTCAATTATCTACTAGGAGTAATATATATTTTTTTTGGTGTAGCCAACGTTGATTTCGCTTTGACAAAAAATGCACTTCTAGAACATTGGACTTCTTCCTCCACCCATGAACAGAACAGGGCAGATTTTCTCTCCTTTTGTCCTCCTGCTCCGCCTTTCTCTTTCTTGTATTTGCATAGTATTTTTCTATGGTGATAAAACCAGTATCGTCGCCCATGCTGTCTCTGGCTTTTATATGCATGGTGCAGCTGTTATGCTTGGATTCTCCGAATTATTGCTTCCAAAAAGTATTCAGTTCTTTAATCAGGCTCGAGTATTGTTCTTGCAGTTGGAGCAGATTTTGGAGTATTGTAAGGCTATCCAGGTATTTCAATCATTAATGATGTTCTGTCCTCCAGCCAGCCCCTCATGGCTGATGAAATTTTTTAGCTTCTTTGTGCCTCATGAAACATGCTGATATTGCTGTTACCTTGCTTTTAATTTATCCGCGTAGTGTATACTATAGTGGAGTTGCTTCTACTTGCCTCCTCTATCTCTGCTCATCCTTTCTGCCCAATTTCTTCCAATCTACTCCTACTTAGCCTAATTATTCATCAGTTAAGGACAATAACTTTCTTATATTTGTAAATGATATGATTACGGTTACTTACGGGTTATTAATCTGGATGCAGTCAAACAATACTCTGCAAGACCAAGGCAACTGCTTGATCGATACCCGGTAAACTAAAACCTACTTGCGTCAGAAGCAGGTTAGCAGCTGTGTGAACGATTGGTGAGCTTGGTCTTCGTTTTCATGTGAGGCATTCAAACCTTGCTGCGAAAGCAATCCGCCCATTAATTATTTTGTTTATCGGCTCGACGACTCGCGACAAATCCTGTTGCTGCCGATACATACGAACAAGCTCTGGAGATAAGATGCTGAGTGAGAGGTTTTTGGAGGGTCCTGAATCTTATATGATTTCAAAGTTGCAACATGGAAGGAAACTTTCAGCCAGGGAGGGAGGTAAGGTTGGTTGGTTGGGCTCTTGGATTTCTTTTCTTCAGACAAATGAAGGAGCGAATAATTTGTCGGGAAGTTTCAACGAAGATGAGGTCAATGATGTGTCCCTTGCATAAGAAAGGTCTCTTGATGTCAACGTCCATGACGACTGCATTAGCATTTCCATAAGTCCTGTGAATGAAGACGAAGAAATGTTCAGTTTTCTAACCAGGGCAAGGAAGCAAGAATCTTGCTGCATTTCTTATGTTCAGTTTGGAAGATAAGAACTTGACGTTTAGATGGGACATCACAGGCTAACAACAGGCCATCACATGACATGATGTGAAACTGCAAACCTAATTGAAGACGATGTGCTTGTCTAATCCATAGCGTCTGCGGCAAATCTCGCAGTCTCGGGGAACGGATAGTTTATTATCCTGATTAAAGACTCAGAATGCTAGTCTATCCAAATACCAATTTACATTTATATATAAACCATCATCCACCACCTTAGAGGAAGCATCTGCAACAATAGTTTGTAATTACCAAACCTACTCACATTCCATTTAGTTAATCAGGTGCAAGTACAAGGAGTTGAAGTTTGAATTGGTAAGGCACGTGCAGTTTCTGCAATCAATCCCTGAACCCATCTTAGCTGCGATGTTTGCAGTTTTGCTATGTTTTTGAGACAACTTCATCTTCCCTAGCTTAGTCTGTAGCCTCCAATTGCTTATCTTGCACCCACATTTCTTGCTGAGTTAAATGCACCATAGGCCCTTAAACTTGTAAGCGTATATCACATAGACCCATGAATTTTAAAAATACATTTATGGCCCCCTCTAAACTTGTTAAGTGATACACATAGGCCCCTGAACTTTGAAAATGCATTTCTGGCCCCTAAACTTATCAAGTGGTACACCACAGGCCCCTGAACAGTAACACCGCATGCAACGTGAGGCCGGAGCTCTGCAGGCTGCCTCATCCACATGCATGTTCGTCGTCTGCAGTAGCAGCACACGTAGACGTGCTATCGTGCATGGTTGCATAAGTTATGCTGCATCTGAGCGCATGCATGCATGCATGCTCTTGCCGACGTAAAAGTATATACAGAGCGTCGGCGAGGCACACGCGGCCATGCATTAATATTGCATCAACCCAAAAAAAACTGATCAAGGCATATTGGCCCTGTTCGGCAGGCTGTTTTTTTTGGCTTATAAGCCGGCTGTGGCTGATTTGCTGTGAGAGAAAAACAATGTTCCACGGCTGATAAGCCGTGCTGATAAGCTCAGCCGAACAGGGGGATTATTATCTTGCAGCGTGCCTAAGGCTTCAATTGTAGAGTTGCAGACGTACGAGAGAATGAAAATTATTCGTCAGGCAGTGATGCCAAAACAGAACTGCATGGGGTCTTGGGAGCAATCTATCTCACACATGCAGATGCAGTGTGCGCGGTAGCAGCATCGTCTGACGGTACGCACTCTGTTGGTGGCCTCCTACTATTCCAGCCAAGCTACACTGTCATCTTATCCTCATCGTAGCACATTATCCTTGCTTCTTAAGTTGGATTTCTAAAAAAAAGTTTTGAAAAAATATAAAAAAATTACTATTCAGAGGCATGTGCTGTACCACTTGACAAGTTTAGGGAGGGCCAGAAATGCATTTTCAAAGTTCAAGGGTCTATGTGTACCATTTAACAAGTTTAGGGGGGCAGAAATGCATTTTCAAAGTTCAAGAGTCTATGTGACACACGCTTACAAGTTCAGAGGCCTGTGGTGCATTTAACTCTTTCTTACTGGTACACATCTAGTCTATGGATGAGAGCAGAAAGCAAAGCACACACAACATCAACGCTTAGTTACAAAATTTGATCATTGACCTCACATATGAGATGACCAAATATGTTGCTCCCTTCTTGAGCTGTCCTGTTGCTCCACTGTAAACAGAGCTTTTCCTACGGTTATTAATACTATATAGTACAGTAACTCTCCTCCAGTAGCAAGTTCTCCCAGAAGAAACAGGAGCACAGTACTAGCAGAATTGATTTCTGACAGAACAGTTGTAGCATTTTCGTTTGTATTTGGCAATTAGTGTTAAGCATAGACTAATTTGGCTTAAAAGATTCGTCTCGTGATTTATAACCAAACTATACAATTAGTTATTTTTTATCTATATTTAATGCTCTATGCATCTGATAAAGATTCAATGTGACGACGAAAAGCAGAAATTTAGAATTTTGAGGGCATCTAATCGAGGCACCGTTCCAGATCGGGCAACTGTTTGCAACAGCGTCTGCAGTACTAGATTTCAGTAGCATGTTTCATGATGAAACCGCTGGCCACTGATTACAAGGTAGAGATGACAGCAGATTGGGTTCGGGTCAGATATCCACGGGTTTTAGGTCCTGCGGGTTTAGGTTTGAGATGGTTTTTCACCCACGGTTTTCGGGTTCGGTTTCGTGTTTGGTATCGGGTTCGGGTTTGATTTTTCACCCGTGGATATCCAATGGATATCCGAAATAAATCATTTGGAATTAAAAGTCATGTTTTATAATATGCTAATAATAACTTGTTTACTTAGATTATTAAATCTATTCAAAATTGACTCATGAAAATATTTATTATTTATTGCCTCTTATTTATACATGTGAATATGTGTATATTTATCCACGGGTTTCGGGTATCTATTCGGGTTTCGGGTATCCGCGGGTTTGGTTTTGGTGATAGATTTCCACCTGAATCGGTTTTCGGTTCAGGTTCGGGTTTCGATTTCGGGTTTCGGTTTTGGGTGCACGGAGACTCCACCCGATCCGAACCCGACTCGTTGCCATCCTTAATCTGATATAAGAACCAGATTTGTGCTATTGATACTTGCCCAAGGAACTATAAGAACCAGTATTGTTGTTTTCGTGTATGATTGTGTCTGCTTATTTTCATATCATGCTATTTTTTCTTTTCATTTCGTATAACACATCCTCTCTATCTATTCCGGGATGAGGCATGATTCCACTGCAACCATCAGACATTCATGCTCCATCCCTATCTTTGTTTCGCTAGCAGTCCTACCTCGGGTACAACTTAAATAGTCAGCTAATTTCCCATTTTGCATTCTGTATCTATGGCTGGAACTGGAAAGCATTTGTTTGTGTGTACTACGCCTATGCACAGTTTACACGCCGACAGCAACGTATGCACTCCTACTGGTCCATTAGCCTACACGCCGGCAGTGCAGTCTGTTGTCCTAAACATCATCCATTCATCCTTTGACTTCGATAATGACCGGAGGACTGAAAAAAAAAAGGTATGGCGAAGTAATCTGTAGTACCTCTCGATTTGGTCTTCCCATTCGAATCCGTTTTGCCCTCTCCCTCCCTACCTGCGCCGTGGCGTCACAGCTCGATGGCCGTGTGGAGCCTGCTTGCCGGCCGCCGCTCGCATCGCGGTCCCAGGCGCAGCACGCCCTGCGCTGTTGCCGGTACGCACGCCGTCGCAGTCGTCGGCGCCGCCGTAGCCTCGTAGCCCGTAGGCCGTAGCGATTCAGGGCAGGGGAAACGCACGCCGCGCGCTGTGGGCTGGTGGACTAGGTCATGGGCTTGGCTTCTTGGGCCGCGCATCGAACTAAAAAGTCGGATTCCTATTCGCGCGCCATCCAACCAACCTTTGAGTTATCTTTTTCTGCCACTGATTCTAGTTTCCCATGCCTGCAAGAAGCCCAAACCCTGGAGTTGGACTGTTGGAATAAATGTACTTCCTCCGTCGGGGTGTTTGGTTCCATGGACTAAACTTGAGTTCCTGTCATATGTTTGATACTAATTAAAAATGTTAAATATAGACTAATTACAAAACTTACATAGCAGGTTAGAACTTAGCATTCACTGTTGCAGGCTGCCATTTGTTGTTGTCTATGCGTGTATTCTTTGCTATATCCTACTTATGTGTTTTATGGCTTTTATACCACGAAATGTAATAATTAATTAACTAAAATCTTCTAACAATACTAAGAAAAATGACGTTAGTATTGATATAAACTCAAATGTTGAATATTTTTAATAAATATCATGCTATTGAAACTTTAGTGTCCGCTATTGTACTTGCTATCCGTTACCACATCACTATCCGCTATTTATTATCTTTTTTTATGGAACGTGCTGCGAGCAGGATGCAAGTCGGCCCAGCTATCAAAAACCCAAACGGCCCATCGAAAATTTCAGCATTTTACTTAGTGCCTGTTCTTAATTCTCAAAAAAAATTAGTGCCTGTTCTTTTTTTCCCTAGAGAAAAAATTCCTCCATTTTGTTATTATGCAACAAAGTGAATAATTCTTCGTTCATCAAATAATTTTAAAGCGTATGCGTGCCCACAAAAACAGAAAATATTTGGATCACCAACGGACTTCTTTATAGGAATTACATTCACAATCACAACTTCCAGAACCTGCCTGTTCATTTATGTCCTAAGACCGACTGCAGCCGTTCCGGTAAAATCGTCCTGCAGGACGCGGATGGCTGCACCGGCGTACGCTACGCCGCACGGTATCGTAGCGGATGGGCAGACATCCGCTACTCGTGGCGGATGAGCAGAGCGTCCGCTACGCGCTTGCTTGGTGCGGGCCCGCGCGGCCTCGTCCTTCACTCGTCGTGCGGCGTCGGGAGGGAGTGGGTAGGGGGGAGTTAAAAAAAGAAAAAAAATCTGATGCATGGGTCCCATCTAGTATAGAGGATGAATATAGAGGATGGATGGATGCGGAAGAAAATGGTATAGAGGAGAGAATCTCGATGATCAGGATGAAATATTCCTTTTAGAGGATGAGTATAGAGGATGAAGAGTGCGGATAGCCTAAGTAGGAGACTCCTACACATCAATTAGTATCGTT
Organism: Saccharum spontaneum; assembly: GCA_022457205.1. Classification (NCBI taxonomy): domain Eukaryota; kingdom Viridiplantae; phylum Streptophyta; class Magnoliopsida; order Poales; family Poaceae; genus Saccharum; species Saccharum spontaneum. Next base: position 10,718,662 of record CM039613.1, read on the forward strand.
TGTTTTCTTTTTTTTGTTTCTTGAGAACACAGAAGAGCTGTATATCATTTTATTAAAAAATGAAATACATCAAGCTGTATCAGTTCATTATTTGTCATAAAGATTTGGTTTTAAGTTCACTGGAGTTTGCCAAACCTGAAATTTGACCAAAAATACCAATTTATCTACCGGCGCGCACCTGACACAAGAGCAATTATTATCAGTACTTTGTTCCAAACTAATCCAGATGCCATTCGTTTATTCAGGTCCTAGTACATGGACTCGAATTAGATAGTACAGTAAATCATGTACAGTTTCAGCATTCAGACCTTGGCAGTACAGAGAGTGCAGATCCTGATATCTCCAGGTTCAGCCATACCTGTACCTATGCCTGCTGCTATGTTTACATATTCACTTGTTTCAGTGATCGTGATATATTAACCTAAACCAGACTATCGTTACATTTCACAACATATGTTGCGACAGGTAAGTGAATGAGGACTACATCAATCTAACCTTGTTCGGTAGCATCCGATTGCTCGTCTTGTCTGAATATTCTTTCCACCCAATTGTTTCTTGGAGATGGATCGGAGCGGGAAAGGATGCTCTACAGTTTCAGACATTACCCGGAGGAGTTCATCCATCATCTCACACATGAGGTGTTCAAGAATGCCATACTCTATCTCGGCAACAACATTTGTGCCGTCCCGAGTTGACCATTCCATGTTCTTGAGATCCTCCTCAACCAGCCGACAGATTGGCTGCCAGATACCAGACACTTCTGGCGTGATCACCTCGTCTTTGTTCACCACTCTCCTGTTCTTCCTCTCCCTATCTGAACATCTTGAGACATGGCAGGAGCTTCTTGGAGGAGACAAGTTGTCCAACTGGAAGAAGTCTGGATGCAGCTTCCTCCTTGAGTTCCGCTGTTCCAATATCGTCTGAGGTTCATCTGCAGTAAGTGGATACAGTAACAGCGCTGTCAGTAGAAGGAAGAAGCAGCTCGTACGCGGCATACTAGTTGATGTATCTGACTGAAAGTCTGAAACAAACAATTGACAAAACGCTGCAGTTTGCCGTTCACACAGATGACGATCCGTACTGGGTTTGTGGTGCCTTTTTTCTTTTGCGTTTTATGAATTTTTGGACCATGTCAAGTGACTAGTAGCTAGAGTGTTTGGTAGCACTAGATTTCAGTGAGGAAGGGTTACTATCATGAACATCTTTTCCTTTTTTTTTCCCCCACAGCTTTTACAGCATTCAGGGGCAGAGCATGAAGAGATGATGTAGCGACATGAAAATGAGGTTTCAGAAACTTGGATTACACCGCCTTGGAGACTTTGGACGGATTAGATCAATAGCTAGAAGAAGTGCTTCATAATTCAGCTTAAAACCTGGACCACACAAAAAAAAATGTTTATGGCAGTTATTGTTGACAAAATTGACTGTACAAGCCTGACAGATTGTTGTAAATGAACTGCGGTTCTGACAGGATGTGGTTTTTTCTTTTTCCTCTCTCCGGTAGAATGCTACAAACTTGACAGATTGCTGGAAATGCACCACAATTCTCATGTGGATTTCTGATCATTTTTGTAGCTTGACAGATTGTTGGTGATGAACAGCAATTCTGATATGAAGTTGAGGAAGCGAGCAGGACGAACCTGAGGTAGCCGAGGAGGGCTCTGCGTGCTCCACCTCTTCCAAGGAAGACGAGGTGGTGGACGACTCGTCATGCGCCTCCAGCACGGACACCGGGCTCGAGTGGTGCGCGTCGCACTCCGCGGCCGGAGTCCTCCTGCGGAGGAGGAGGACGCGGCCCGCCAACTTCGCCTCCGACTCGGCCTCGTCGTCGGCGAACCGCAGCCTGCGGCAGCGCCCGTTCCTCCTCTGCTTACTCTCGGCCGCGTCCGACCTCACCCTCCCGCCGCGCCTCGTGGCCTCTGCGGCGGCGAGCAGGAAGTCGAGCTCCTCCCTGACGTCGCGCTCCCGGTCCGGGTCCGGGTCCTGGTCCTCGGGGCTGAAGCTGAGGAGCAGGAACTCGTCACTCTCCTGCCTCAGGTACGCCGGCCTCTCCCTTAGCGACGCGGACGCGCGGACCACCCGCCGCTGCTGCTGCGTGTCCCGGTCGCACTCCCAGGGGCTCGGCGACCCCTCGGCCGAGCTCGCGGAGCGGCTCCGCCGCAGCGGGGGCGTCCGCTGGGCCTGGGGCTGGGCGTGTTGCGCCGGCGCCTCGGGCGGCATCGCGTCCAGGCCCATGAGCCTGGCCACAATGCAGGGGCTCCGCGGCGGCTCCTCCGTCTCCGGCGTGCAGCACGTGTGGCGTGCCGCGGCGGCGGAACCGGGACGGTCGTCGGCGCTGTGCGCGCACAGGAGGCGGCGCAGGAAGTCGAGCGCGAACGTGGAGGACGACGCCAGCTTCGCCATGCGAGCGGCTCGGCCGCTCCTGGGCTTGGTGCGCGCGCGGGCGGGCGGGTGGGCTGAACTTCTCGGCACGGGGGAGTGGAGTGGAGTGGGAAGAATCGAGAAGGTGGTGGCTGGTGCTGGTTTCAACTGGACTCTTTGAACTGGGAGCGGAGGGAAAACAGAGGAGGAAGGAAGAAGCTGCACTGCGAGCAGATGGAGATGGAATGGAAGGAAGGAAGGCGAGGCTCCGCTTCACCTTCACGCTGTTGAAGAACGTGAGTGAGAATGTGGTGGAAAGCAGGAAAGCTTGGGAAGAAATCTCACTCTCGTCCTTCTACTGTATGAGATGATTGAAGGATTAGGGCTAATTTTAAATACCACATACTAGCTGTTGCCTCGTACTACTGTCTGCATCCTGTGAAGAGTGTCATTTTAATTGTCATAAATGAAATATTGTTCAGTTAGACTAAATTTTACGTGAAAAATATTAATATTTAAGATACTAAATAAATATTAGTAGGTTTACCAAGAAATTTTTATTATAGCATTAGTTGCTACTAGCTTGTAGCTAATATTAGCTAGCCAACTATTTGGTGATTTAGATTAGCTAGTGAGATACTAGTAGTTGTTAAATTTGATATCTATCAGCTAACAATTAAGTGGGCCTGTTTGGATCCAAAGAAGCTAATGATTAGCAGCTCTAGGGGTCCAAACAGGACCTAAATCTATTTGTAAATTTAGTACTCTCCCTGTTCGGCTGAGCTTATCAGCACGGCTTATCAGTCGTGGAACAGTGTTTTTCTCTCACAGCAAATCAGCCACAGCCGGCTTATAAGCCAAAAAACAGCCTGCCGAACAGGGCCAGTACTATATCCGTAAATGTTAATAATCTTCTTTGTAAATTTGATCAAGGATAAAATAGTTCAACTTAGAGCCAGTATAACAGTATGACTTTTGTGCACATACACTACGCATGCACAGAATTGTTCTAAAACAATATGTACGGTTTGGCTTTCTCCAATCAAAATAATGCTAATGTGGATTAGTGGACAAATAATATACTCCATCTATCCTAAGAAAAATACAATTCTGATGAATCAAATAATTTTAAGTTTGGCAAATGCTATACAAGCATTTACGATACCAAATGGGTATCGTTAGATCATGCATGTATTTAAAAATATTGACTTTATCATGATTGACCAAGAATTATTCTAATCATGATAAATATTTATATGGGAAAAATGGTTACAATGCAGGTGTGCTTAGAAGTGCTTTGTAATGATCAAATTTTTTGCTGCCAAATCTATATCTTATAAGAGAAATTAGCTGTCAAAGTATAATTTTAAAGACCACGTCAAGTGAAATCTCGTAGGGGGGGAATGGAGGGAGCAGAGTAGTTGAAGGACGTGTTTAGTTCAGGGGCAGTAAAGTTTTTGGGGAACTGTAACACATGTGTAACTATAGCAATTAGTATCCAATCATAGACTAATTAGGTTTAAAAGTTTCGTCTCGCAAAATACATGCAAACTGTGCAATTAGTTATTTTTTATCTATATTTAATACTCCATGCATATCTTCAAATATTCGATGGGATGGGACATAAAGCTTTTGGGTGGAAACTAAACACCCCCGAAGTCTAGAAGATGGCATGCATAGTTTGGGATAGGACCTTAATAACCACCTAAAAGGTGTCTGCCACAAACCAGCCAAGCCGTTTGAGATTTAACCTGGATCTGAATTGGTTGAGGGCAGAACAAGCCATCCCCAAAGTATTTTTAGGCCGGCGTATAGCTAAATTGAGCTTTGAGGACGCCTTTTTGCAACGGGTGGTGGAGTTGCTAAGCAGAGGAGGACGACCGGAGGAGACAAATCGCACAAAGCGCAAGTGTGAGAGGCGCAAAGCAAAGAGTTGCTGTGGCCTTTGTGGGCGGGTACTCCGTTTGAAAACACGGGCACAGACGCGCGAGGTTATTACCGGCCGTAATAATAAGCGAGGCCTCGTTTAGATGGGTGAATTGGGGGAGAAAAACACTGTATCAGAATTCTGGTAGCATTTCATTTGTATTTGGTAAAAATTATCTAAATTTTGACTAACTAGGCTTAAAATATTCGTCTCGCAAAGTACAACAAAACTGTGTAATTAGTTTTTGATTTTATCACCATTTAGTACTCTATGCATTTGCCGACATTTTGATGTGACAGAAAATCTTCTTTTTGCATAGTAGAATTTAGGGGAAGAATAGGAGAACTAAACAAGGGCCTCGTTTAGTTGGAAGAATAGGGGAGAAAAACACTGTATCAGAATTCCTGTAGCATTTCGTTTGTATTTGGTAAAAAATATCCAAATTTTAACTAACTAGGCTTAAAATGTTCGTCTCGCGAAGTACAACACAACTGTGCAATTAGTTTTTGATTTCATCAACATTTAGTACTCCATGCATTTGTCGACATTTTGATGTGATGGGGAATCTTCTTTTTGCATAGTGAAATTTGGGGAGAATTGGGGAAACTAAACAAGGTCAAGGCCCGAGGCCAGGCGAGGCGAGGCGGCGAGGAGGCGAGGGCACAGCGTGGCCCTGGTCCGCGCTGTTACGGATTTGATTTGACGAAAAGGCAGCCTGGTGGGCCTGTGTCTGCTACCCCACGCGAGACTTCTTCGCCGGCGCTTCGGGGCCCACGAGCAGCTACGTGTTCGTTTGAAACACAAGCCGGCAGCCGGGGTGGAGGGTCATGTTCGGGGGCCCAGCACAGCCCGAGCACGAGCCGGCCGTCGTCTCGTCCAGCCTTGGCCTCGTTTAGATGAGAGAATTGAGGAGAAAAACACTGTATCAGAATTCCTGTAGCATTTCGTTTGTATTTGATAAAAATTATCCGAATTTTGACTAACTAGGCTTAAAATGTTCGTCTCGCAAAGTACAACAAAACTGTGCAATTAGTTTTTGATTTGATCAACATTTAGTATTCCATGCATTTGCCGACATTTTGATGTGACGGAAAATCTTCTTTTTGTATAGTAGAATTTAGGGAGAGAATTAGGGAACTGAACAAGGGAGTGAGTGATTGATGGATGGGTGTCAGACACGCGAGGTCAGGTCAGCAGTCAGCTTCTGCATCTGCTGGGCCTGAGCGCCTGGGCCTGTCCCTGCCCTGCCTGCCTGCTGGACAGGACAGACAGGTCTGGGCTCTTCTCTCTGGCCAGACGCGCACTGACAGGCACAGGCTGCTCTACTGCTGCTGTTCGTCCGGATCCGTCCGGCCCTCCCGTGTCTAGTGTACTAGTACGACGCACTGCGAATACTCCAAACAGCTTTTTTTTTTTTCTGTTCCACGCGCGCCCATATCCGACGCTCGCGCTCCTCGGCGGTGTTCCAGCACCAGCAGTACTCTGGGGCGAGCTCGCATCGTCGCACTCTTGCTCGATGGCCGCCACCGCCGCAGCTTTGCACCGGGCCGGGGAAGCCGGGCGAGGAGGCGAACCGGCCGTCTACTCCGATGGTGACGATGTTGCTGCGGCACCATGAGACCAGTGGTGGGCCCAGAATTTTCACAATGAGTACTGTATTCAAAATATAAAAGAGTGTCAAGAACAATTTTGGCTACCGCTCTGCAGACTGTGCTACTCCTCCCACGGCAATAAGCAGCTTGCAGCACCGGCGTCCAGCCGCCGGCGGCGGCCAGTAGATGCAGGCAGCAGCCCCGCTCCGGCGGCGGCGGCCAGTAGATGCGTGCAGGATGTTCCCCTTGTTTAGTTCCTCCGATTCTTCCCTAAATTTCACTATGCAAAAAAAGATTCACCATCACATCAAAATGTCGACAAATGCATGGAATACTAAATGTTGATGAAATCAAAAACTAATTGCACAGTTTTGTTGTACTTTGCGAGACGAACATTTTAAGCCTAGTTAGTCAAAATTTAAATAATTTTTACCAAATACAAACAAAATGCTACAGGAATTCTGATACAGTATTTTTCTCCCCAGTTCACTGAACTAAACGAGGCCGTTGTTGGCTCCGTGTGCTGGACACAGAGCAGTAACTTTGACCGTGCCGTACGAGTGTGGGTCGTGGCACAATCTTTTTGGACTAGGGGTTGTTTAGTTGGTGAAAAAGTTTGGATTCGGTTACTGTAGCATTTTTTCGTTTTTATTTGGCAATTTATATCCAATCATGAACTAATTATGCTTAAAAGATTTGTCTCGTGATTTACAACTAAATTGTGTAATTAGTTTTTTCTTTTGTCTATATTTAGTACTCCATGTATGTGCCGCAAGATTTGATGTGACAGGTACTGTAGCACTTTTTGAGTTCTCTTTTTAGGTATGTATGTCAACTAAACAGGCTCTATGCCTAGGATCGATCTTAGGCTATCCGCACTATTTGTACTCTAAATTCATCCTCTAAAAGGAATATTCTATCCTAATCATCCATATTCTCTCCTCTATATTCAAGACTCCCGCACCCGTCATACTCTATATCTCATACTCTATATCAACTACCAGCACGTGGGACCTACATGTCATACTCTATTTTTTTCCTCCATTCTTTTCTCTCTCCACCCGCTGCCGGTACGCTACCGCCGTCCTTTCCTCCGCTAGAAATAGCGGACAGCGCTTTGGATAGCGCGCGCGTAGAGGAGAGCGGTGCGGCCGCTGTTCCGCTATCCGCATCCGGCAGGATGAGTTTACCGGACGCGCTGCGGCCAGTCTTAGCATATCGCGCACGGCATGACCGGTATTTTGGGCTCTGCTTGGAACCGCGCATCACGAATGTGGCGTGTAATCGCACCTACAATGCCACGACGCAATCTCTTAGTAATGACTCTTACCTAATTCTCGAATGGATTATGAAAATCATTGCAACATTTAATGAAAATGATACAATTTTCTTTTAAGTAGACAACAAAATAAGCAATGATAGTTTGAGGATTGTGCTTGTGACGGAATGATACCAAGGTATGCCAGCATGCCATGGGTCGTGCTTGTGTCGATGTAAAGACTTCTGGTCCTGTACATCATGGCCTTTAACACAAGGGCCTTGTTTAGATCCCAACTCGGGGTGGCCGAATTTGCACAGTGTCACCCCGAGCACTGTAGCACTTTTTTGTTTTTTATGGTAATAATTGTCCAAATTTTGATTAATTAGGCTCAAAATGTTCGTCTCGCAAAGTACAACAAAACTGTGCAATTAGTTTTTGATTTCATCTACATTTAGTACTCCATACATGTGCCGACATTTTGATGTGATGGGGAATCTTCTTTTTGCATAGTGAAATTTGGGGGTGAATTTAGGAAACTAAACAAGGCCAAGGTGCATGTGAGGGCCACAACCGCACGCCCATGGACCACTACTGTCACCTCGAAGCTCGAACCGCTAAGCGCTAGGGTTTGGGTTGGGCGTCGCGCCGTTGCCATGTCAGGGAAAAGGAGAGAAAATTACCTATGAGCCGAAAAAAGTTTGGCTTGCTTTCAAGGCTTTTTTTTATATTTTTTGAGGAAATGGTCTTTTTTTATTTGGACTTACCTATGAGGCTAGGAAACTAAATTCAGTTGCCCATATGGGCTTTCGGTTAACTTAGGCACTTAATGGTGTTAACTGAGGGGTAAAATGGTTATTTTATCCCTGGCAAAAAAAATTATAGTGCTGAGTTTAATTTGTTTTAGATTTGGAGCAATATTGCGCATGGTTTAAAGTTTATGTAATTGTATAAAATTAAAAATATGTTAAAAATATATTATTTTTTAAAATCACAAATATTATTGTGAAAATATATAGTATGTTCAAACATAATATATTTTTAGTTTTCTGCATTTATGAAAAATTTAAACCAAGCGCAATATTGTTCTAAATCTAAAGCAGACAAAATGAAGTCTACATTTTAATCATTTTTTGTCAAGGGTAAAATGGTCATTTTACTCCTCTCTTAACACCATTATCTGTCTAAACTAACAGAAAGGCTATATAGATAACTAATTTTAGTTTTCGGGCCTCGTAAGTAAGTACAAATAAAAAAGGACTATGAAAGAAAGTCGAACTCTTTTTGGGGCCTCATAGATAATTTTCTCAAAAGGAGAAGTGCGAACACGAGGAAGGAGAAAGGCTGGGTGGACATGATCTCTAGGGCCGCGTTGGACCTTCGTGGGCCATGGGCCGTCGTGTGGGGGAGGGAAACAAGAAGAGATTAGTTTTTAGGCCATATTCTTTATAGACTACTCGTTTTAAAATCAATTTTTCCTCTCTTTTTTCCCAATGCATATAACATATATCTGACTATATTTATATTCAATTGAATACCGTTGAATCAGTGGGCCCGCCCCTGCATGAAACTGAAACGCCCGCGGACGCGCAGGGGACGAGGATGCGGAAATAATAAGCGGGAAAAAATGGAATCATCCACGTGCGTGCAAAGTTTGAGCTTGAGCTCAAACTTACTCCCTCTGTCTAGCAAAGCATGTAACCATGGGTTGTGTCAGAAAAAGTAGTTCACGTTTGATCAAGTTTCTAATAAATAGTATTCATATTTATGGCTCCAAATTAATTTATTATAAAAATACATTTCATAATTAATCTAATAATATTTATTTGATCATAAATATTGATATTTTTTATCTATAAATGGTTAAACTTATAAGATACTAAAATGTGACACTGTGATATAATTGGGTGGGAGCAGTAACCAAGGGAAAAATAAACAAGAGAAAATAGCACATCTATAGTTTGCGCCCCCGGATCATATACAAGCAGACGCACTATTGTCTATTCAACGCCTCTCTCTCTCTCTCTGCTTGTGCGAGCGCGTGTCCGTGTGCGTGTCTGATTTGGTCGATCTGCTGCCCAAGGAAAAGCTTCTTTCAGTCTCTCTCCAGCTGCATGCCTGCATCGCTAGCGTGACGAGACGGTGCCTTCCATTGCGACCGACTTGATGCATCGCAACTCCGGCGTTCGTCAGTTCCAACTTTCCAAGACCATGGACACCGTTGTTCAGATCGAACGGAAAGCATAAATATGCTCTCATGAAAGCTCAACTGGGACCAGAGTCGATTTTCAGCGAAGAGCATGCATATGCTCTAGTGCTCAGCTCAAAGTAGCTCTATCCACAATGAGCATGAACAATAATACAAAACATGACAAAAAGAAGAAGCAAATGTAGGGACACAAGCAGGTTTGTTTGCGAACCCACTTGCATCATAAGCAGATCCCATGGCTCATGGTCAAGGAGTCACAATGAAATTGATCATGTATGTATTGAACTATTATATTAACTTCTTACGTGACTCGACAGCCATATACAACTGATTTGGAGATGGTGCAAGAGATTGATTATTAACATTTCACAGATCATAAATTCGTTGGTTTAGATTCTCTACAAAGGCGGCATGACATTCCAACAGGAAACAGATCTGAGCTGGAAAACCTTAAGCTGCATCATCTATGCCACAATATACATACACAATCACTTGCATAAAACCTACTTGTAATGTTACCAATGGAGCAAACGACAAGTCATGCAAAACAGGCATTATAATCCCATCTTAAAGCAACATTGAATGCACTCAGTTGCACTGTTTTTCTTATTGGGATCAACCATGCATGGGACTTTTACAAACTACAGATGCACAACTGACGTCAAGGGCAGCCAACTCAGGTAGATACACCTGTATGCCTGTATATCCATCAGATTGTTTTGACTGCTTACTACAGCAAGGTGGGAAGAAATCAGAAGTGATGCACTTTGTCCAACATAGCAGCTGCACAAATTAAGTATGCAAAACTCAGAATTCCAGTACCTGCTCACGGATTCAGATAACTGATGCAGCCCTGAAATCACTGCTGCAACACAACTAATTTCAGTGTCCAAAAGGCAAGAAAAGAGACATAATCGCAACGCAGAATGCTATGAATTTAAAATTTAAATAGTTCTGCCACTAGAAAATCTGTAAGTCCCATACAGTTGTCTCACAGCAAAATGAATTGACATGTCCGAAAAGCTCATCCCACTACATAAACACAGAAATACAACTTGCAAACATCATGAAACGTTTCTTGGTTGATTCAGAAGCCCATGCACAAGCAGCTTGAGATTTTCATGCACCTCAAGCATTATCTCCTGGCACCTCGGTTGTAGAAGAGGCATCAGTTACTGCTGAAATGTAAAAAAGAATTGAGAACAAAATCAGCATGTTGATGAATGCATTGCCCATAAGTAAAAATAACATTGTACGACGAATGTGCTACTAAATAAGAAAATGACAACTTTACAAACATTTATTAATCCAAAAAGCAACCACAGTGGCATCAACGAAGTTTCTTGAGCGCTGATATTATCTTCGTATACACAGGTTTGTTGCTAACTGACATACAATTACTTGCAGTCTAGAAGACATTAATAACAAATCTTCTTGAGCGCTCATATTATCTTCATATATGCAGGCTTGTTGCTAAACTCACATACTACTAGAAACTATGCGCAGTGTTGCAGCGCGACAGCCTGTTTTGGCCAGCCCGTGATGCGTGACAGCGTGAGTAATAGAGACCCCATCCGGTTTCGCATGATTATTGATACAATTGTCAAATATGGGCAATGGACACCTTATCTTATAAACCTGGTGATAGTTTAGGCCATGGTAAGATCTGTGATGTTTATATAAGTTTCTTTTGTTTGTCACGTGAGTGATTCCCTGCATGTGATGTGAAACTATGCAGGGTTTTTAGAGCGCATGACTTTATTTTAACATGAACAGAATCTACATTGCTGACTTGTTTCAATTTATTTAGTGAGTTAACAAGTTGATAGTGTAGCAAAGAGAAATGTTGTCATTATTGGAGAGAATCTAGAGTTTCAGTTAGTATCAAATGGTGGTGGTAGAAACAGTAAATGTGGCTGATAATGGTTCGAGAGCCTTGTTTCCCTCATGTGCCAGCCATGGACATCGAGCTGCAGCTGCCCACAGGGGATGCACCCGACCCATCGAACTGATAACCCAAATATGTAGAAGTAATGCTACAAACACATAACAACTGTCATTCTGTCAACTAAAATTAAGAGCTAAGGAAGTAGATATATAAATGGAGTTTATCTTATTCATTTTTTACTTTGTAGTTATATGCAGACATATGTCACATTCTATTGATCTTAAATATGACAACACCACCAAAACAATCGATGGTGGTTTACTGACAGATGAGAAAACAAGATCATAGCCTAATGGTTGTGGTGTTTCAGTAGCACCTCCACTGGCTGGGTTCGACTCCTGGGTCTAGTTTAGTTCATTTCATAGTTTTCAAGCAATACCACTGAGAGAACATATATCATGTGGAATGTGAGGTTTGTAGTTAGTTTTACCATTAAGGGGAAAACGAATATACAGCTATGAAGATCACACAAGGAAGTGATCAAGAAAGCAGTAAGCTGCACTCAAAATTCCTCAACAGACGCAAGTCCCAACATTGCCTGAGGCTAACTTGATTCAAAATATTTCTACTGGAGCTAATTTTGCATTATCTGTAAATTGTAGAATTTTAGAACTACACAATGCATGTTTTACAGGACACAAAGTTAGTAATGGATCTGCACTCAGTAGATGGATTTGAGTGGCCTATTTGTTCTGCAAAATTCCGATCCAGCACTTGACAAAATTATATATAGCTTCTATAGTTTTGATTCAACTCAAGTATTATATGTCAAATGCTAACCCAACTATCAGAGGTAGTAAAGATAGTAAGAGTCTGAAGATTTAGGTACATAAAAGGCAACTACTTAGCACAATAGCATAATTAAATATGATAATCATGTAACAAATCTGGGGATTGAGAACATTGTTAATAATCACTTCAAACTTTTAGATCATATCAAATTGGTTAAGTACCTATGACAAGAAAGAATAACAATAATATTTGCTATATCTTTGGAAATTAAAAAGAAAAGCAATATTTCAACAGATGGTGACATGGATGACCAAGGGCGGTTGGTATTATGTTTGGTTTAACCCGGCAAAATGCTATGAATTTAAATAGTTCACCGCCAGGAAATCAGCAAGTCCCAAACAGTTGTCTCACAGCAAAATGAACTGACATGCCCCAAAAGCTCTTCCCACTGCATAAACTCAGAAACACAACTTGCAAACATCACGAAATGCTTACTGGTTGATTCGGAAGCCCATGCACAAGCAAAATGAGATTGTCATGCACCTGAAGCATTATCTCCTGGCCCCTCAGTTGTAGAAGAGGCATCAATTACTGCAGAGATGTAAAAAATAATTGAGAACAAAAATCAGCAAGTTGATGAATGCATTGCCCATAAACCTAAGTAGAAACAACATTGTTCGACAAATCTGCTACTAAAAGAGAAAATGACAACTTTACAAACGTTTACTAATCCAAAAGCAACCACAGTGGCATCAACAATGTTTCTTGAGCACTGATATTATCTTCATATATGCAGGCTTGTTGCTAACTAACATAATATTACTTGCAGTCTAGAAGACATTAATAGCAAACAATATATAATAAAGGATGTAAACTTAACAAAGCAGTAACACACAAAGATATAAGTAGGTATTTAGCTGCATATATTATACCTGGAATGCAGAAGCTTGTATACGGAACGACGAAAGTGCATTGGTCAAGCACCTTCCTGGCCCTCCCTGAATTGAGTTGGACCATATAGACATCATAAGGGTTGGGGCGGTTACGAGCCTTTGGGCTAACAAAGATGACATCGGTGCCCTCCGCAAGGCCAAGCAATCGTACACTCGGTAACCTGCGGGGAACAGACATCCACCGTGGAGATGGTAGGGCACCATCAGGCAGCAATTCCTCGAGATCTATGGCCCTGCCCCTTGTCCATCGTGCAACTTCACCACTGTCTGAAGCTGCTTCCCTTGACCATAGTTGTAGACGGAGGCTTGATTCGTCCTCCTCGACGTCCATGCATCCCAGCCCACCGTCCCCCATGGGCATCACGAAAATGGCCCAAATTTGGGACACCGGCTGTGTGGAGGCCCTTCGATGATCGATAAGCGCTGTGCACCAAGCTGGTACTCCAAGGCATACTTCATGGTCATGGTGTAGTGGAAGTAGAGAGTGTCTCCCACAAGGGTGATGCAGCATGGCAACATGGGATGCAAGATTCGAGAGACCTCCTGAACAGAGATCATCTCACTCCAATTGTCCCTCTCCGAGGAGTACACACGAGCAAACATGACAAGACCGTGACGCCAGATAAAGGCCACACGGAAGGGCCCTCGGTGGCATTTGCGGTGGTCGCACCTTCCGCGGCGGCGCAGAGCACAGTGGCATTGCATGATACGTCGTTGGGTCGGGGCGAGGGCCGGGGCAGGCAGCGCTGCTCGTTCGTCAAGGGGTCCCAGACGATGAGGTCATAGTTTAGCTGGATGCAGAGGCTTGGGCTCGGCGCGAGGAAGAGGACGCGGCCGTGGCGGCAGTCGAGCACGACCCGCCCAGGGAGGTCACGGGCAGCGGGGCGGCCGGAGGCGGGGTTGTTGGGGAAGAAGCGGGACGCGTACGGCGCGACTCCCTCCGCGTTGCGGAGGAACCCCACGACTGATGGCGTCCGGTGGAGCTCCCCGTGGCGGTGACGGAAGGCGGGGTCGCTGAGGTGGCATGTGGCTCTATATGTCCTCGGTTTTTTAGTCATGCCTTCTTTTATTTAATATTTAGACTTCTAGAGAATCTAAAATATGAACTTTTCAATTAGGAAATTTTAGTTTTTTTTCAAGCACCACAAATTTGGTATATAACAACGCTTTTACATTTGGAAAGCTAGAAATGATAAGAGATTTAGTAGGAGAAATTGGACACCTTGCCAAGTACACCATGCAGTAGCAACAGACATTGTTGTTACAATTTCGAACACAGATGCAGGTGATGAACATCAGCTAGCAGTGGCGGATCTAGAAAAAATATTTAGGGGGCTGGGCCAAAGAAAGCTAGACCAATTTGATTAAACTCTACTCTACGTCGAATTGGTTGATTTGTGCTGTCATTAGTGCTTGGAGTTGATGTATCACTTGAACTAGAAAAATATATGTGCAATGTTCTTTAGGACATTTTGAACAATCTACAATTTATTAAATCTTAATCAAATTTGAACAATTACAAAGTTTGAAAGACAAATCTATAGACCGAAGAAAAAGAACAGATATAGCATACCTGTCTCTGTCTCGCTGTCTGTCTCTGGTAGTCTGGCTCTCTGCCCCTGGTCGGCCCGCTGGCCGAGGCCCCTGCTGGCTGCTGGCCTGCTGCCGGCCTGCCGCCTCCCGGATTGTCAGACCTGTAGCGCCATCGGCATGAGGAGCAGGCTGGTTCAGGAGAATACGCCAAGAGGCTAGGAATACGTATTACCTTCATTTTGTATCAGAGAGTGTATGACACGTGGGCCATAGGCCGGATGGTGTTTTAAGCGTGCGTCTGTAACCGATCTGGGAACTATTGCATTTCTGAAAAAGTGAATCGGTGAAAGAGGAAGTTTCCTCTTCCCGTTCCTCGCCATCCCGTGCTCTCTCGATCTCCTCACGGCGACGGTACTCACCGGCGGCAACGGGGCGTGACAGTTGGTATCGGAGGCTTCTTTCCTCGGCGTGGGCGGCGGCTTCATCGGCCAGCAGCGGCGCTAGTTATCCGGCATCGTCTGGTTTCATCTCCGGCGGCGCCAACTCCGATCCACACCACTCCACCACTTCATCCACCCAACCACGGCGCTCCACTCTACCTGGTATGTTATCTTCCCGCGCGTCTTGATCAGCAGTCCGTAATTCCGGTGGGCAGGGGAATTCAGTTGTCGCCCTTGAGGTGTTCGACGGAAGGAACCAGAGGTCCCTCCTTAGGTTGGACTGGGTCGACGCCGGCGACGATACTACCTCCCTTCCGCCTTGTCAATTCCACAACCCACCATTCACCACCACCTACGATCTCTCCTTCGACTGGGGTTCGGCATCGACTTGGGGATCGGCGGCGGATCCATGTGAGCAATCCTATTCTGCTCCTCTGTTTCAATTGCACATAATCGAGGGTTGTGAGGGTTGCGGGACAAGTACCCGTGTAAAATTCCGTAGCAATCAGTACTCGATTGTGGTGCGGTGGTGACGGCGGTGGACGTGCTCACACACTCGGGTTGCGAGACACGTTCTCGTGTAAAATCCCTTGGTGGTGCCGCGCGTCCGGGCGTAGTCGGCGATTTGGTACAGTAACTCGAGTGGGGAGGCGTTAGCCAAACCAGTTACTTCACCACGGCTCCTCCAAAGCCTTCTGTGCAGACTAAATTCATCCTCGACGCCATGTCCAACAAGACTGACGACGAGGCCAGCAAGTGGGACAAAGTGATGGAGAATTTTGATATGATCTTTCAGCAAATGAATGACATCAGTCTCATCCAGCAGCAGTTGAAGCACAGCGTGGATGAAACAAAGGCAGAACAAAAACTCATCAGTAAGCAGGTGCAGGCCAATGGACAGGCAGTGGCTTCCCTCACCATTCGCCAAATGGAAACTGAAGCTGCTTTCAACCAGTCCGAACACATCTCCATCCATTCGGGTGACGGCATGCCGTTTGACAACATCTTTGCAACCAAACAATATGAAGTCAAGCCGGAACCGTCGTCCAAACAAGACAAACATCACCAACATGACTTCATTCCTCACCATGCTCTGCCCAAAATGCAATTTCCTACTTTTGATGGTAGCAACCCCAAAATCTGGTTGGATAATTGCCTCAACTACTTCCAGATTTACAAGATGGAGGATGACATGAAAGTCACTGCTGCATCCATGCACCTGAAGGACAATGCTGCCATGTGGTGGCAAGCATATAAACAGGGACATGCCATTCCTTCCTGGCCTACTTTTTGCTCAGTGGTGCTCTCCAAATTTGGCGCCGATGATTATCGTGCTGCTATCAACGATCTGTTAGCCCTGAAGCAAAGTGGCACAGTGGAGGACTATACACTAGCCTTTCAAGCTCTGCAGTATAACATCACCATGCACAATTGTCACTATGATGAAGTTTTCTTCGCTTCAACATATGTGGCTGGCCTCAAGGATGATATCCGGGCAGCGGTGGAACCCCATGTTCCCCTGACAGTCGACCGTGCAGCTTTGATTGCCAAGATTCAGCAACGAACGCAGGAGAGAAACAGGGTGAAGTACAACAAGAACACTGGCCCTCCCAAACCACAGTTACTGAGACACGACACCTCTGTTCCAGCACCAAATACTGCCAATATGCAGCGTCTCAGACAATTACGCGATTACAGACGTGCCAACAATCTCTGTTTTGCATGTGGGGAGAAGTTTGAGCCCGGCCACCAAGAAAATTGTCCCAAGCGACAGAAACCTCAAGTCCATGCTTTGGCACTTAATGACCTGGACAAAAACACTGAAGAGATCACAGAGGAAATGCTCAACCAATTGGCCATCGAGGATGTCTTAGCTCAGGATTTCTGCAAAATGTCCCTGCATGCTCTATCTAGCCACGACAATGACAACTCTATGAAACTCAAAGCTTTGGTGCACGACAAGGTGATGCTCACTTTACTGGACTCAGGCAGCTCTCATAGTTTCATCAGCTCCACCTTTGTTAAGTTGGCTAAGCTACCCACTGTACCCATTCCACTCAAGACAGTGCGGTTAGCCAATGGTGATAATCTTACCACTTCGGCCAAAGTGACCAACCTTCGCTGGTACATTCAGGGACACACTTTATACAGTGATATGATTGTTTTAGACATGAACACATATGATGCAATCTTGGGATATGATTGGCTTAAGAAGCAGGGACCCATGGAAGTGGATTGGACTCAAAAGACTTTACAATTCCACATCAACAACAAACCTGTCAAGCTCCAGGGCCTCCTTCCACCTCCCTTGCAAGCCAAACCAATTTCTGCCACCAAATTATACAAAGATACTAAAGGCAATAACAGTTGGGCCTTTGTTATTGTCAAATCCACCCAAGACCCCATTACACCTTCTGACCATCACCAGTCCCACCTGCCACCTTGCATCCAACATATTCTTGATAAACACAGCACAGTCTTCCATGATCCACAAACTCTACCCCCACCAAGAAGCTATGACCATTCAATACCCCTCATCCCTGGAGCTATGCCTGTCAATGCTAGACCATACCACTACTCACCACAACACAAAACTGAAATCGAAGTTCAAGTTCAGCAACTGCTACAGGCTGGACTCATCACCCATAGTCACAGCCCCTTTGCATCCCCGGTCCTCTTGGTTAAAAAGAAAGATGGGACTTGGCGCTTCTGTATCGACTACAGAAAGCTGAATGACATTACTGTCAAGAATAGATTCCCTATGCCTATCATCGAAGAGATTTTGGATGAACTCGCTGGGGCTAAATTGTTCACCAAACTGGATATGAGGTCCGGATATCATCAAGTGCGCATGCTGCCTGAGGATGAATACAAAACTGCCTTTAAAACTCATCAAGGTCATTACCAGTTCAAGGTAATGCCTTTTGGCCTCACAAATGCACCTGCCACTTTCCAGTGCATCATGAATCAAGTCCTCCAACCCTTCCTGAGAAAGTTTGTCCTTGTATTTCTTGATGATATCCTCATATATAGCAAGTCACTCGAAGAACACACAGAACACCTAGATCAGGTCCTTCAGACTTTGCTAGCCAATCAGCTATATTTGAAACACTCCAAATGCTCCTTTGCTCAAACTCAGCTGGAATACCTTGGTCATATCATATCTAATACTGGAGTGGCCACAGATCCACAGAAAACAGCAGCCATGATCCACTGGCCCACACCAACCACACTAACTGAGTTAAGAGCATTTCTGGGGTTGACAGGATATTACAGAAAGTTCGTCAAAGGGTATGGCGTCATAGCCAAGCCACTAACAAACTTGTTACGCCATAAACAGTTTCAGTGGCCCCCACAGGCTCAAGCCGCTTTTGATGATCTTAAGATTGCTATGTCCCAGACTCCAGTCCTCACCTTACCCAATTTCCAAGAACCATTCACTGTCGAGACCGACGCTTGTGCAGATGGTATTGGGGCAGTGTTGATGCAAAAAGGGCAGCCGATTGCTTTTCTGAGCAAAGCCTTGGGTGACAAGCACAAACACCTCTCTATATATGAAAAAGAGTTTTTGGCATTGATTATGGCTGTAGAGCGATGGAGACATTATCTTCAAAGGCAGGAGTTCATCATCTTGACAGATCACAAGTCTCTCGCCTATCTCCAAGAACAGAACCTCCATTCTGACATGCAGCGCAAAGCCATGACCCGGCTCATGGGGCTTCAATTCAAGATTGTTTATAAGAAAGGAAAAGATAATTTGGCAGCCGATGCACTCTCTAGAGTGGCCCATCTCCATGCTTTGCAAGCGGTTTCCATGGTGAAGCCCACTTGGCTACAAGAGGTTCTCCACTCTTACTCTACTGATGCCCGAGCTCAGCAACTGCTGGCTCAATTAGCTATCACCAGTCCAGATCAGGCAGGATACAGTTTGGACAATGGCTTGATCAGATATAAGAACAGGTTGTGGATTGCCCAGAACACAGCCTTACAAACCAAACTCATTGCAGCTTTTCACTCCAGCGCCATTGGTGGTCACTCAGGAACCAAAGCCACATACCAAAGACTGAAAACTCATTTTGCATGGAAAGGTATGAAGCTGGCTGTGACAGATTTCATTAAGCAATGCTCAATATGTCAGCACGCCAAACACCTTAATCAGTCACCAGCAGGGTTGCTCCAACCGCTGCCCATTCCGGAAGGCATTTGGATGGACATTTCCATGGATTTCATCGAAGGCTTGCCTAAATCCAATGGTTACAGTGTCATCATGGTGGTAGTCGACAGACTCACCAAATTCGCCCATTTTGTAGCAGTCAAACACCCATACACAGCATCTACCATAGCTCAGCTTTTTATGGACAACATCGTGAAGCTCCATGGTTTACCTCACTCTATTGTCTCTGATAGGGACACCATATTTGTCAGTGCATTCTGGAAAGAACTCTTCAAACTCTACCGTGTTCAGCTTCAGTTGAGCACTGCCTACCACCCACAGAGTGATGGCCAAACAGAGCGGGTCAATCAGTGTCTTGAAATGTACCTCAGGTGCGCGGTACAAGACTCTCCAAAAACTTGGCATTCTTGGTTGTCTCTAGCTCAGCTCTGGTACAATTCTACCTATCATACATCCCTTGGCTGCTCACCTTTCAAGGCTCTCTAGGGGTATGATCCACAAATTGGTGCCACCCCTACTGTCCAGCCGACGACACCAGTTTCTGTTGTCGAGCTGGTGGAGAACAGAGAGTTGCATTTACAAGCTCTCAAGGATCATCTGGCAAAAGCACAAAACCGCATCAAAGTCCTGGCAGATAAACATCGTACAGATCAGGAATTTCAAATCGGTGACCAAGTGCTCTTGAAGCTGCAGCCTTACACTCAAAGCTCAGTCGCCAACAGGCCATTTCCCAAACTTTCATACAAATACTTTGGGCCATACAGAATCACCGAGCGCATTGGGCGGGTGGCTTATCGTCTCAAACTGCCGGATGACAGTAAGATTCATGATGTCTTCCATGTTTCCCAACTCAAACCTTTTGTTGCAGATTACACTCCAGTCTTCTCTGAGTTACCGGTCACAACTGACATCGACGCCACCAATGCTGAACCTGAGAAGATCCTGGAACGCCGTCTCGTGAAGCGCGGGAATACGGCCATTCCACAAGTGCGTGTGAAGTGGACAGGTCTGCCAGTCACCTCCACCACCTGGGAGGACTACAACGTTCTTCGCCAGCGCTATCCACAGGCACCTGCTTGGGGACAAGCATCGTCTTCGGCAGGGGGAGATGTCAGACCTGTAGCGCCATCGGCATGAGGAGCAGGCTGGTTCAGGAGAATACGCCAAGAGGCTAGGAATACGTATTACCTTCATTTTGTATCAGAGAGTGTATGACACGTGGGCCATAGGCCGGATGGTGTTTTAAGCGTGCGTCTGTAACCGATCTGGGAACTATTGCATTTCTGAAAAAGTGAATCGGTGAAAGAGGAAGTTTCCTCTTCCCGTTCCTCGCCATCCCGTGCTCTCTCGATCTCCTCACGGCGACGGTACTCACCGGCGGCAACGGGGCGTGACACGGATCCAGCCTGGCTGGTGGCCGCCGTGGCGCTGCCCGGCCCCAGCGCGGCAGCGCCCCCTGCCTGCGCGGCTGCGCGCCCGCCGCCCGCTGGCCGCTGTTGCCTATTGGCTGCTGCCTCCTTGAGCTCGGAGGCTCGGCCTCCGCCCTCTGCTCCGCGCCTCCACTCTGCCGTCCGCCCACCGCCTGCTAACCCTAGCAGCCGCGACACCCCTGCTCTGCTCGCAATCGGACGCGACGCGAAGAGGATGAGCCGAAGACCAATAGGCAGAGGGAGAGAAGGAAAAAAAAAGGCCGATCCTATTTCTTAATGGGCTGGCAACTAGCTTCTCTACACTCTAATATGGGTCGCTGAAATACACATCCTGGCCCAGGAAGGCAGCCCAATTCGGAACTCATCTTCAACCTCCCGTCGGAGCACTCCAGCCTCTCCTTCCCTGTTGTCAACGGCAAAAAAAATTCATGGGGGGCTAGGGGGGGCTCCAATGGCGCAGCCAGGGTACGGGGGCTTGAGCCCTGGCAGCCCCCCCCCCCGGCAGATCCGCCCCTGGCAGCTAGCCATTCAGGGAAGAGCACAACCAGATGAAGAACCACACACACACAAGGGGCCATCGACAACAACAGTAATTCTAATGCAGGGACAACAGGGATGCAGCTCGTCCGATGATGAAGCAGACTGCAACAGCCGAACTCCAGGGCTCCTCGATCACAGCACAGCACACAGACCTCAAGTATGCAAACTTTAAGTCCAGCAAATGACCCAATCATGCAGTACAGAGGCAGCTCCAGTCGGCGACCACGTCAAGGTCGCCAAACTATACCATCGCTCTACCAGCTCTCTTGACAGGACCAAAATGCTATGCGGATGCAGCCACAAAGCCGGACAGTATCCAACAGACACACAGAAATGCAGGACTTGGAATTTTCATCAGCAATACTCAGGCACAATGGGACCATCACACACACACACACACACACACACACATATATATATATATATATATGTGTGTGTGTGTGTGTGTTTTTCTTTGTAGCTACTCCCTCCGTCCCACAAAGGATGCAATTCTGGAGTTCAAAACATGTCTCAGAAAAGCATATAAACGTAGTTGTACGACATTAGCTTTTTAGCATGGGACCTGTAAAGATGAGGGGAACGAGATAACCCATCCAGGGTCTCTCGGTACATGTTATATAGGCAGAGAACAGCCCCCTGCGTGGCCTTACAATATGGAGGTTGTTACAACGATATGCATAAGTCAATCTATCTAATCTACAACCAATACATGCTTATCAACTAGCCGGTACATGCTTAACAACCAGCCGTGCCCAACAACCTAAGCCGCATGGCATGACGGCTGGATACAATGTACCTAAAGCATATCAACTATTCTAACATCCCCCCTCAACCTCAGCCACTAACAAGGTTGAGGTTGAGTCTGAAACTCTTCATTCGAGACACCGAGATAGGCTTCGTAAATCCGTCAGCAAGCTGATCATCTGTATGAATATATCTGATGTCAAGTAGCTTCTGAGCAACCCGTTCTCGAACAAAATGAAAATCAATCTCTATATGTTTGGTGCGCGCATGAAAGACTGGATTGGCCGAAAGATATCTAGCCCCGATGTTATCACACCATAATCTCCCCACCGATTGATGTGGAATCCGAAGCTCAGACAACAATTGCTGAATCCACATCAGCTCAGCTGTAGCATTGGCCAAGGCTTTATACTCAGCTTCAGTACTCGAACGGGAAACCGTGGGCTGCTTTCGAGCACTCCAAGATATCAAGTTCGGACCAAGAAAAACAGCAAAGCCACCGGTCGAACGCCTATCATCGACACACCCGGCCCAGTCAGCATCAGAGAAGGCACTGACAACCATGGAATTGGACGGTCGAAACTTGAGCCCCAAGTTGAGTGTACCATTAATATACCGAAGGATGCGCTTAACTGCACTGAAATGCACTGTAGTGGGAGAATGTAAATATTGGCACACCTTGTTAACCGCATAGGAAATGTCAGGTCTAGTCAAAGTGAGATATTGCAATGCTCCAACTAAACTTCTGTATTTAGTGGAGTCATCCGGCCCAAGACTGGATCCCTGTGTCACGCTTAGCTTCTCAGTGATTGACATAGGTGTATCAACAGGTTTGCATTTGTCCATACCAGACCGTTTCAAGATGTCCGAGGCATACCGAGTTTGTGACATTACAAGAGCATCACTGGACCGCTTGATCTCAATGCCAAGGAAGTAATGAAGATTACCAAGATCTTTCAAAGCAAACTGTTGTTCAAGGTCCCTTAGTAAGGCCTGTGTCGCTGCAGTAGAGGAGCTAGCCACCACAATGTCATCAACATATATAAGAACAAACATGGTATGACTGCCTTGGTGGTAGTAGAAGAGAGATGTGTCGCCTTTAGATGGTGTGAACCCCAGTTTAATCAACTGACTACACAACCGGGCATACCAGGCTCGTGGAGCCTGTTTAAGACCATAGATAGCCTTGTCCAACTTACACACATAATGTGGATGAACACTATCTTTGTATCCCGGAGGTTGATGCATATACACTTCTTCCTCAAGAACCCCATGCAAGAAGGCGTTCTGAACATCCAGTTGCCTCAAAGACCAACCGTTTGATACAGCCAAGGATAAGATCAATCGAATGGTAGCAGCTTTCACGACCGGACTAAACGTATCCTCATAATCCAAGCCATAGCGTTGCTTATATCCCTTGGCCACTAAACGGGCCTTATACCGATCAACGCTCCCATCTGCTTTCCTTTTCACCTTGTACACCCATTTACAGCCGATGATATTTTTACCCTTTGGAGGAGGCACCAAATGCCATGTGTTGTTCTTGAGCAAGGCCGAATACTCAGTGTTCATAGCATGGACCCACCGATCATCTAGAAGAGCATCATTAACCGAAAAAGGTTCTTCTGCAGCTGCAATAGTTGACATGCCCCAACGAACAGTGCCATCAGAATATACTTTTGGCTTGGTGATACCTCTTTGGAGACGTGTAGTTGGACGACTAACTTCGACGACCGCAGCAGGAGAAGAAGAAGCAGCCGCCGACGACACAGGCACACCAGATCCCGCAGCCACAGCATCCATAGAAGATCCGGCGAGCAGATTCGGTGGATGCCCACCTCCAGTACCGGGATCCAGCTGTGGAGAGAAAGACGGCCCAGAAGGCAACGGAGCAGCTGATGGAGGCGCAGAAGATCCGGGAGGTTGAACAACCACGGGCGACAGCTCCGACAGCACCGGGTCTGTGGCCTCAGACGCCGATCCCGAAGCTGATCGCTGGACGGAGCCGTGCGCAGGAACAGACGAAGCCGCCGGCGAATCATCCTCGGGCTGCGGTACGTCGTTGGCTTGTAGTGCCGGGATAACAACCGGAAGACCGTTTTCATCACCAGAAGCACCATTTTGCACCAAATTTGAACCTGAAAAATCCAGCACTGCAGGAGAACTAGAGGAAGCATTAGTAGGCATAGCATTGAACGATGATTGATCACGGAGTAATGCATCCCCAAAAGAAGACGATGGATTTTTAAGTACGTCGGGTAAAAGATCAAGGTCAGCCCGGAGGCGAGCACCGGCGTTTGGGTGGAGTTGAGAGAAAGGAAAAACATGTTCATCAAAAACTACATCACGAGAAATGTAGACACGTCCAACAGATGGATCAAGACACTTAAAGCCTTTATGCTGATTGCTATAGCCAAGAAAAACGCAACGTTTTGAACGAAAATCAAGCTTCTTTGAGTTATAAGGCCTAAGATTAGGCCATACGGCGCAGCCAAATGACCGTAGATGAGAATAATCAGGGGAGTGACCATGAAGCCGCTCATAGGGGGTCTCATTGTTAATAATCTTTGAAGGAAGGCGATTGATGAGATAAACGGCAGTGAGGAAGGCTTCATCCCAAAATTTTAACGGCATTGCGGCATGGGCCAGAAGGGACAATCCTACCTCAACAATGTGTCTATGCTTGCGCTCGGCCGCCCCATTCTGTTGATGGGCATGAGGACAGGAAACATGATGAAGAATACCAAGACGGTGGAAAAAAGAATTTAGGGTTTGGTACTCTCCTCCCCAATCGGATTGCACAGCTAGAATTTTACAATCAAATTGACGTTCAACCATGGTTTGAAAGTCACGAAAACATTGAAACACTTCGGACTTGTGTTTTAAAAGATAAATCCAAGTGAACTTGCTATAATCATCAATGAAGCTTACATAGTAATTATGCCGGCCAACAGAGGTAGAAGCCGGTCCCCAAACATCGGAGAAAACAAGTTCAAAAGGACGCAAAGAAACACTAGACGACTTAGGATAGGGCAGCTGATGGCTTTTGCCCTTTTGACACGAATCACAAATAGAATTGTTTCTAGAATCTTTAACAAAAGATAACTTGTGGCGGCTAAGGATCTGTTCGACGACATGAGAGGAAGCATGACCCAGCCTATGATGCCACACGGATGCAGTGGGCTTGTAGACGCCAAGCACTTCTTTATTGGATTGAGACTTGGACCCAGATTTCAATGGATAGAGACCCCCTTCGCAAGGACCCTTAAGAAGCATCCTCCCCGTGGCCTGCTCCTTAATAACAAAATAATCAGGATGAAACTCAAGAAAAGCATGATTGTCACGTGCAAGACGATTAACCGAAAGTAGATTTTTGCTAGTATAAGGAACATGAAGAATGTTTTTCAGATGAATGGGACGAATTGGGGTATGCAAAACACTGTGACCAACATGATCAATAGCCATACCAGACCCGCTAGCAGTGTGCACTTGATCACCTCCCTGGTACTTGCCCCGGACGGAGAGCTTATCAAGCTCACTGGTGATATGGTCCGTGGCCCCCGAGTCCACGTACCAGTTGGTGTCAATGCCGTAGGACGACGTCTGCGCGGAGGAGACGCTCTTCTGTGGGGGACCAGTCACCGATGCATCAAAACGTTTGAAGCACCGATGGCCCATGTGTCCCTCCTTGCCACAGATCTGGCAGAAAACACCGTGCAGAAAATTTCAGCCACGTTCGCCGCCGTTGCGGCCACCATTGCGACCACCGCCCCCACGGGCGAAACCTCCACGGCCGCCACCACCGCGGCCACCACGGGAGGTATTGTTGGAGAAGTTACCACCACCACCGCGGCCACCCTTTGTAGCAACGTTGACGGAGGAGTGAGACCCGCCATCTCGGATCTCGCGGCGCTGTTCGTGACTGACGAGTTGCACCTGGAGCTCTTGAAGGGAGATTGGTTCAACACGATTGGACACAGAGGTCACAACCGGGTCAAACTCCTCACCCAAGCCCATGAGGATGTAGGAGGCGATCTCGTCGTCATCCATCTTCTTGCCGGCCGACACCATCTCGTCAGCCAGGCCTTTCATCTTGGTGAAGTACTCCACCACCGTAGATGACCCTTTGGTCGTCGTGGCGAGCGCTATGCGCGTAGACATAATCCGCGCACGCGACTGAGAAGCTTGCAACTCCTGGATCTTGGTCCAGAGTTCAGCCGCCGTTGTTGCAGATGCAACTTGAGAGAAAACATCCTTGGACAAGGAGGAGAAGAGGTAGCTGCGAACTTGACTGTCCTTGGCATACCACTTCTCATGCTCCGGGTTGATGATCGGATCCGCCTTCTTCCCGGCAGGGTCAGCAGGAGCCACGACATCCAGGAACTCCGGTGGAGGCTTGGCGGTGGGCTTGGTGAAGCTCCAGAGTTGGGCGCCTTGAAGGGTCGCCGTGACTTGAGCCAGCCACATGGTGTAATTCCCACGAGTTAGCTTTTCCGTCACCGGTGGGAGAAAGCCAACGAAGAAAGCAGCGGCGGCATCAGATGAAGAAGCCGCCATGATGGATCTAAACCGTGAGGTGTTCTAGGCTCTAGATACCATGTAAAGATGAGGGGAACGAGATAACCCATCCAGGGTCTCTCGGTACATGTTATATAGGCAGAGAACAGCCCCCTGCGTGGCCTTACAATATGGAGGTTGTTACAACAATATGCATAAGTCAATCTATCTAATCTACAACCAATACATGCTTATCAACTAGCCGGTACATGCTTAACAACCAGCCGTGCCCAACAACCTAAGCCGCATGGCATGACGGCTGGATACAATGTACCTAAAGCATATCAACTATTCTAACAGGACCCATCAGTCTAAACAAAGCACCGAATGCACCAACCACATAACATCCCAGTCCATGCATCTCACGGTCATTCTCAGCCACACGCTACACACCACCGGACTTTCTAGAAACATGGAAGCGCTCACATTCACTAGATGTCAAGGGCATATGCATAATTTTATGTCTCTGCTAATTTAACCTTGAAACTTGAGATTTCCATCCTTTCTGAGACGGAGGGAGTAGCTACATAATACCATATCTTGTAGCTGAGTCCAATTGAACCAACCGACCATATCCTCGGTTCCGCCGAGCTTGGCGTGCCCCATCCCCACCCCTCCCGGCTCGGCTCGTCACAACGTGCAACGTCACCCTTCCGGCTCGGCTTGCTTCGTATGGACTCTCTCGAGCCTGCGAAGCGGTGAATCCCTCTTACGGCGCCCCCTCCCCGAAATTTCTCCCCCTCCACCCACGGCTGCTCCCATCCAGCGGCGATGACGGCCCCCGGCGGTGGTGCGGCCCGCCCAACGGCGACGAGCCGACGACGCCCCCCATGGCAGAGCGGCCCAACCAGCGGCGTGGCTCGCCCAACGGGGATGGCCCCCTTCGGCGGTGTCATGGTCGTGGCGTCTCCCTCGCTCCCGACGGCGGCGCTAGCTCCTTGGCCGGCATCCATGGAGATAGCTGCAACGGGCCAAGGTGAGTTCCTCGATCCTCCATGTGGTCCATGGCGTCGGCCCTTATCCTCATGTGGCGGCGGATACATGCATGGAGAAAGCCAATAGATCCAGTCCATACGGGTGGCGACGGATCTTGTACAGGACGGCAGGGATCGAGCTCGCTTCTGATCCTTGGAGGTGGGGGACGATTAGTTCCATTTTTCCCTATTGTTTATCTGCCCTTCTCACATTTTGCAGTTTACT
This sequence comes from Saccharum spontaneum, assembly GCA_022457205.1. Classification (NCBI taxonomy): domain Eukaryota; kingdom Viridiplantae; phylum Streptophyta; class Magnoliopsida; order Poales; family Poaceae; genus Saccharum; species Saccharum spontaneum. The sequence continues at coordinate 10,746,260 of CM039613.1, forward strand.
GCTTCTTCGGTTGGCTGACGCATCTAGGACGGCAAGGCAACCCGGCCGGCCAAGGTGACTGGATCCCGTTGAGGAAGCTGCCATCAGAGAGGATGTGCCGCTGCGTGCTGGATTCGCGTTGGTTTAGTAGTGGCTAATTTTTGCAGATCTATTGGCCACATTATCTTCGGATCCCTGCAGACAGAAGCAAAGCGCTATCTGGCTGCCTGATCCCATGAATGGCTGATTGGTCCAGAAACGGAGGAAGATCCCCAACCGCAGTCCCCATCCGCCTGATTACTGCAGTACGCTGCTATTCTTGGCCGCTGGATAAGCCCCAATCCTCCATCAGGAGCAGCTCCTCTCAAATCCTCCACTGGTAACGATTCTCCCAATCTTCTTTTTTCAGGCGTTTCTGTTTTATTACTCATCAGTGCCATCCAATACTAGGAAGTTGCCTGCTCGTGCCTACCCCTGCACATCCCATAAGGTTAGCGGGAACATATTTGGTTGACTGATGCCCACTTACTGTAACTATTGCATCCGTGAACATTTGTTTCTTCTTCTTTCTATTTGCCTACTTAGTCCTTATTATTTAGCAATGCACACTGTTGGTCCGATTAGGCATCTCAAAAGGTTTCGTAAGTTTATATGATTCTAGCGAATTTAGGTAGTGACTGTCATTCCTGTTTTCAACCCAAATTTGTGCAAATTCAAAAACTTGAATGTCTTGTCAGATACCTTGTTTAGTATTTATATGAATCTAATAAATCCTATACATCAATCTTATGGTAAGTATTGTTGTCTTACGGCTGTTTTGAAATATGACGTAGCTTATTCTAATATTACAGTAAATTAGATCATTGATCAAACATCTCGTAAATACTTATATTCATAATACAAAATTCTCGCAAATATTGTTAGTGCAAGTTATCGTAAATATTCGTAGTACAAAATTCTCGTAAATTCGATCTTAGTTTCAAATTGTCGTAAAAGTTCAGGATCTTAGTTTTTGAAATATGGCGCAACTTATACTAATGTTATAGTAAACTCGACCATACTTCAAAATTCTCATAAATACTTGTATGCATAGTACAAAGGTCTTGTAAATATTCTTAGTGCAAGTTACCATAAATACTGCCCTGTTCGGCAGGCTGTTTTTTGGCTTATAAGCCGGCTGTGGCTGATTTGCTGTGAGAGAAAAACACTGTTCCACGGCTGATAAGCCGTGCTGATAAGCTCAGCCAAACAGGGTTAACTATATTCCTTGGTTAGCTGTGATGAATTGAGAGTTCCAGTTTCTGTTGTAGCCATTTATACTGAATGTTGAATGCTTCTTATTCACCACCGTTCCTATCATTTTTCTTGCCATATAAGACCTGCAAATATCCATGATGGGTGATAGCAGCTGCACCTCTGAATGATGTAATCTATACATATGTCAGCACAATTGAATAATTGGGGTTTGTATTGCTGATTAGTGATTAGTCTAGGCCATAAACAAATGGGGCATTCCTGCTATTTCCATGTTCTTTTAATGTCGATACACCAGTTTCCCTCGCATTCATTCATCCTGTATACGAGCCTTCAACTGGCCAGCATCATGTTAGGTCTAACTAATCACCATCGATGACAAATTTTAGTTAATTTCGTTCTCCCTTTTTTATCATTAGTGGCATTTTATAGTACACAATTGATGCTGGTTGAAAATTGATTTCTTCTTTGCAGTCTGCTGGGCAACTAGCAGTGTTCTGTTTCAATTTAAGGTGTTTATATAGCTCAGTGCTGGTATTGTGCCATGAGAGAATCTCTAAATGATTTGTGGTTTATATAATGCCTTTTGTTTCTCATATTCCATCAGTGTGTCCTGCTTGCTAGATTAGTCAAACTCCAAGTGGATTATCGTAATTATAAGGGTATAGAAACATAGATTCTAGTAAACTTATTCACAGTCATAGATTCTAGTAAATCATGCATAAATAAAGTTCTCGTAAACCATAATGTCAAATTCACAAGGACAGGCAGGCATGCATTATTGTAATTCACATTCAATGTTCATTCTTGTAAATAATGCACTAAATTCTTGAAAATCATAGCTGTCAAATTCAGAATGATAGCAGGGCATAAATTTTAGTGAATCACAATTGATGGCATATATATATTTTCTAGTAAATCATTTACTAATATTCTACTTAGTTTCATGATGACAAATTTTCGTAACTCCTATTTATTGTCTTTATATGTTCTAATCAACTTAGCGCTAAGTTATCGCACTGTAAATAGTTATTACTAGAGAAAACATTATGTTTACTATGCCAATCAACAATTTTTTGTAAATATAATATTTACTATTCTTATCATGATGTTTCAGGTGAGAAAGACATATGACCCAATAATAGGCAATGTATGCTTGACTTCATTATATTTGAGGACAGCCAATAGGTGTTCTGCATCAACTTCAATTTGATCACCAGCCATTGGTCATACATCTAGGGATGCTTATGCCTCTCAAATAGCCATCCAGTAGGGATGCTTATGCATTTATGCTGCCGCACAGGATCTTGCTTCGTCCCATGGTTCAGAATATGTGGAGACATAGTTTTTTATTATGATGGAAAAATGTATCAATGTACATGTCTTTGGAAAGACATATTGTGATTGTTTCAAAATTTTGCATAGTTTGCACATGGACCTATTCGAATTATCGTAAATTTACCATGGCACAATGGCCTTATTATTATAGTAACCAAATACTTCCTTGCTAACTGCACGTTGTATTCTCGTAACACGTACATGTGTACACTTCTGTAACCTTTGCACATGGACGCCGCGACGTACCACTTGCATTATCGTAATTCAATTTCTTGTAAATGTCCAAATTATAGTATGGTAAATTAGTGTTGTGATAGCAGCAAGTTTATCGGAATTTCCTAACATGACGCCAAATTCTAGTAACTACCCATCCTGATTACCGTATCCAGGCATTTAAAATATCCAAACTATTGTATGGTTCGGAATTGCTTGACACTAGACTGGTAATTCTACGACCCTGCTAACGTATTCTAGTAACCATGTACTTGCTTGCCATGCACGTACGTGTAGATAATATAATTGCTACGCACGCTGTTTAGGTAGGAAATTAAATCCAGCGGCAATCATGGGCTGGCAGTAACTCTAGGTGGACCAACGTAACCGTGTGGCTCAGCACATCGGCTCATTCGGCTCTACGGCTTCATGTGTCAGCTGCACGGAACTGGATCGGGAGGACCAGGAGGAGACGGCTGGTGCGCTGGATTGGCTGGCTACAAAATAAGGTATTTTATAGCTAGCTACATAGTATACTCTATAGCTAGCTACAAAATAAATTATTTTGTAGCCACATCTATTTACGATAATTTTATATACTAATTTACGACAATGTCAGTATATATTTACTATAGTTGAATTACTATAGCACAAGGGGATATTTACCATAATATTATAGTAAACCACTTAGTAAGAGTTACTGTAATCTCGTAAATTAGTACTCAAAGTGGCTACAGAATAAGTTATTCTGTAGCCAGCTGTAGAGTTGTGTGTGTGTGTATATATATATATATATATATATATATATATATATATATATATATATATATATATATATATATATATATATATATACGGCAGCGCTATTCTACACCCTAGGTGTAGAATATTATTCTACACCACAAGTCAAAATTGAACTGAAAAAATACTGAGTACTACTGAACCACGTTCAGTATCAGTCAGTACTACACCCAGCACCTCGAAAATACTGAACAATACTGAAACACGAGTACTGAATAGTACTGAATTTTGTTCAGTATAACAGCTTAGTGTAGAATACTATTCTACACCTAGGGTGTAGAATAGCGCGTGTATATATATATATATATATATATATATATATATATATATATATATATATATATATATATATATATATATATATCTCTCGCTAATGCATGTTCTGTTGTAATGGCTGAAGCGGCTGCTCTTGATTTAGCAGCTCTCTTCACCTCGCATCTCAACATACAGAGCCCGAATTACCTCTCTACCAATCAATCTATGGTGACCTTCTTCAATGGAAATGATTTCTCCTCTCCACCTGGCTGGAGAATTAAGAGCTACACTGATGACGCCCCCATATGCCATGCATCGGCTTAGCAAGGATTTAGCTGCACAAAGTCTGGGTCTCCTCGTCCATGTAATGTCAGCTACAATCCAGTCATCCTCTACTCGTCGCCACGGACGCGCCCTCCTTGTCTTAGTTTGTATCAACTTCCTGCTGGCAGCCAGAGGCCTTCAGCCGCCAGAAGTTTGCCAGACTACGCGTTCTACCATGTCTGCTTTGTCTATTTTCAGCCACGAACTCTCAGCTTGTACTATAGGCTTGGCCAGAAATCAGAAGTCACCTGGGAACCCTGTCCTGATCTGCTCTGCTCCTGGTTTCTTCACTCTTCCCCTACCTGCTGCGGGTAATCCACAGTTTCCATGACACACCGAAGCTGCAAAATTCTCAACTGGAATGTGCGCGGCCTCAATGATGGAGCTAGGAGAGACTCGGTAAGCGTAACTGTACGTGAAACTGCGAGCACCATTGTTTGTTTGCAAGAGACCAAACTTCAGAACATCGACCAAGCCGTGATAGCCCGCACCCTCGGACCTAAGTTCCTCAACAACTTTGTTTTTTTGCCGGCTATGCAAACAAGAGGAGGACTTCTCTTAGCGGCCTCGGATGACCACTTCCTGATCTCCGATGCTCTGATCTCCATGCACACCATCACGACCAAAATAACCATGAGAGTTGATGCTACAAATTGGTGGATCACGGTGGTCTATGGACCACAATCTGATGCGGACAAACTCCTTTTCTTACAAGAGCTTAGAGACCTTGCAGCCCCTGATCGCGAACGGTGGCTCGTGGTGGGTGATTTCAACCTCATTTACCAGGCGGCTGACAAAAATAACACCAACCTCAACCGTAGGCTCATGGGTTCCTTTAAAGCAACTATTGATGCCCTACACCTGAAAGAAATAAGGCTAAATGGAAGGCGCTTCACTTGGAGCAATGGTCAAGACAATCCAACCTTAACAAGGATTGACAGATTCTTCTACACTCCAGAGTGGGAGTTGCTATTCCCATCCTGCTACCTCCACTCCTTGCCATCCACCATGTCTGACCACACACCACTGCTTCTTCAGGGAGATCTCGATCGGGCCCCATCAAATTTCTTCCGCTTTGAAAATTTTTGGATAGAAATAGAGGGCTTCAACCAAATGGTTCAGACAGCTTGGAACAGGCCAGTTAGCGCGTCCCAGCCTCTCAAGCGCTTGCACATTAAGATGGCCCGCACTGCAAAAGCAATAAAACAGTGGAAAAAAACGAAGATCGGGGACACTGCCTTACAATTGGCCATTGTCAATGAGTTAATTCTCCAGCTCGAAACGGCTCAGGAAGACAGACCACTTAGTCTGGCAGAGTTAGACCTCCTCAGGCGCCTAAAAGCACGTTCGGTCGGGCTTGCGCTCATCGAAAAATCCAGAATACGACAACGCTCGCGGCTCACCTACATCCGCTTAGGTGATGCAAATAAAAAATTCTTCCAACTAAGGGCCAATGCAAGATCAAGGAAAAACTACATCCAGTGCCTACAGCGGGGCAATGACCTACTCTTCACCCAACAGGACAAGGAAAAAGAGGTAACTGAACACTTCAAGCAGCACCTTGGATCGACTACCAGCAGGCTGTCCACCTTCAACTGGTCCTCCTTGGGATACCAGCAGCATGACCTTTCCGCCCTAGAAATCCCCTTTACCCAAGAGGAGATTAAAAGCACTATCGACTCGATGCCAGGAGACAAGGCCCCAGGACCGGACGGATTCACAGGAGCTTTCTTTAAACATTGTTGGGACATTATTCAATAAGACCTCACAGGCGCCCTAAATCAGCTCTACAACATGAACAGCCAACATCTTGACCTCCTCAACTCAGCCAACATTATCCTTATCCCCCAAAAAACAAATGCTATTAAAGTAAGCGACTACAGGCCGATCAGTTTAATCCACAGCATCACAAAGATCTTCTCTAAATTGCTTGCAAATAGATTGGCGCCCTTCCTTGATGATATTGTCTCCAGTTGCCAAAGTGCGTTCATCAAACGGAGATGTATCCAAGATAATTTTCTCTATGTGCAGAATACGGTGCAGAGACTACAAAAATTAAAAGTCCCGGCCCTTTTCATGAAACTTGACATCCAGAAGGCCTTTGATACAATCAATTGGAGCTACCTACTTGAGGTCCTCCGTGCGTTGGGCTTTGGACAGCGATGGAGGGAATGGATCTCGATGCTCTTCGGCACGGCCTCCTCGAGAACATTGGTCAACGGACAGCTTGGCGATAGCTTCAACCACAAATGAGGGGTGCGGCAAGGCGACCCACTATCACCTATGCTATTCATACTAGCCATCGACCCTTTACAGCGAATCCTTGACTTGGCATCGGATAATGGTATACTCACGCCTCTTCCACTCGCATCAATGAAACTGAGAACCTCACTCTACGCGGACCATGCTGCAATCTTCATTGCCCCAAAACAGGAGGATTTACTATCAGTCAAGGACATCTTACAAACCTTTGGGCAGGCAACCGGCCTAGTCACCAACTTTGATAAGAGCTCAATTCACCCAATCCGATGTGAGCATCTTGACCTCCAAAATATCTTGGAACCTTTCCCTGGTGCCTGCAAAGGATTCCCATGTCGCTACCTTGGATTGCAGCTCCACACACGTGCGCTTCAAAAAGTCCACGTACAGCCATTGATTGAGAAAGTTGGAAAACGCCTCCCTGGATGGAAAGGACGACTTCTAAACCGAGCAGGACGCCTCACCTTAGTTACTTCAGTGCTATCCTCCATCCCAACCTACCATTTGACCATCTTCCCCATTGCAGTCTGGGCAAGGAAACAAATTGACAAAATTCGGCGTTCGTTCTTCTGGAAGGGAGACGACAACGCAAATGGTGGACATTGCTTGGTCAACTGGCCGACAGCCATTCAACCAAAAGACCTAGGAGGCCTTAGGGTGATTGATCTCGCTAAATTCAACAGGGCACTACGGCTGCGTTGGCTTTGGCAGGAATGGACGACAGTCGACAAACCGTGGGTGGGCACGGCAGTCCCTTGCAATTAAAGAGATCGCCTACTTTTCAATGCTTCCACCGTCATTCATGTTGGAAATGGCAACAAAACCAGATTCTGGCACCACAGCTGGCTGGATGGGGAGGCACCCAAAAATCTAGCGCCACATCTCTTCCAATTGGTGAGAAGGAAAAATAAAACGGTGCAACAAGAGCTAACCAATGATGCATGGATCGAAACCTTGAGGGGGAAAATCAGCACGGCCACCCAATTGCAGGAGTTCGTCTCTCTTTGGGTACGCATACAGGATGTGAACCTACAGCCGGATTTAGATGACCAAATCATTTGGAAATGGACCAATGATGGGATATATAGTACCAGATCAGCCTACCGAGCGCAATTCTATGGCACCTACCGCACGTACAAGACCGACATCATTTGGCGTGCACGGGCAGAGAACAAGTGTAAACTGTTCGCCTGGATCCTCATTCAAAATAAAATCCTAACAGCGGACAACCTTGCCATTAGGGGATGGCCTCATCAGGATGCATGTATACTTTGCAATGGCCCGCTAGAAACAGGACATCACCTTTGTCTCGACTGCCCCTTCGCGCAAGCGACATGGAGCATAGTGACATCTTGGGAGGGCATCAATCTACAGCCAGCCCTCCAGACGCCATCCAACAGCTTGGCAGACTGGTGGGAGTCGGCCTCGCTCTCAATCCCAAGAGAAAAGAGGCGCGACTTCAATGGAATGGCAATCTATACCATGTGGAACTTGTGGAAAGAACGCAATCGCAGAACCTTTGACAACAAGTACTCCACAGCCGTGCAAGTGGCTGAGCGCACCAAGGAAGACATAGAACAGTATAGAAGGGCTTTTGCAACTACACATTGATAGCTCCCATGTTGAATCTGGGACTCATCATTTTCTAGAGTTTGTACCACTTGGCTAGTTGGGCATCTTGGTTGGCCTTAGAGCCACTCTGTACATATAATTTCTTTCCTCTTAATGAATAGGCAGAGCTCCTGCCAACTCTTTCATTTTTAACAGGTTCATTGCATCGAGTGCAGGCAGACATCACAAAGTGTACAAGATTGCAAGGCACCTAAACACAACCGCTCATCTGTTAGCCAGACAGGCTCTACAGGCCTTGCCTTCAAATTCTTCATTGATGTCTCTTGCTCGCTCAGGGTGTACTAAACTCTGTAATTTGGGAGCCTTTCAGACTCCTATCAGTCCGGTGCTGCTAATAAAATTCGATTGTTGTCCAAAAAAAAACCTGAAGAATACTGCATAAAAAACGTCTCTCTCCAGCAGCGTCTTGAGTGAGACAAAATGGTGTTTTCCATTGAGACTGCTGGTAAAATTGAATCACAATTCCAATACCAACTTTCCAAGGGCATGGTGTTCAGATCGAACGGAAGCATAAATATGCTCTCATCATCTCATGAAAGTTCAACTTGAACCAGAGTCGATTCTCGAAGAAGAGCACGCACATGCTCTAGTGCTCACCTCAAATGCTCACCTCAAAGTGCTTATATCCAACCAGAGCATGAAAAAAAACATGACAGAAAAGCAGATACAGGGATACAAGCGGGCTTGTTCGCAAACCTGCTTGCATCCCTAAGCAGATCCCATGGCTCATGGTCACAACTCACGATGAAATTGATCATGTATGTATTGAAGAACTATGAATTTATATAAGTATTTATGTGACCCAACAGCCTTGTACAACTGATTTTAGATGGTGCAAGAGATTGATTATTAACCATTCACAGATCATAATTTTGTTGGTTTGGATTCTCTACCAAGGCGGCATGAGATTCCAACAGGAAAAAAAAAATCTGAGCTGGAAAATCTTACAGCATCATCCATGCATACAACATTCCTTCGGACCTGCCAATGAATGTGAAGCCAAACCAAAACAAGGAAAAAAAGGAATCGTTGATGGAAAGGATAAATCAGAATTGTATGCATTGATACAAACACTTGTCTAAAACATATTTCCTCTATTCCAAATTGTAAGTCGTTTTGGCTTTTCTAGGTACATAAACTTTGCTATGCATCTAGATATACACTATATCCAGATACATAATAAAATTTACAAATCTAGAAAAGTTAAAACAACTTACAATTTGGAATAGAGAGGTACTAGTAATGTTACCAAAGGAGCAAACGATAGGTCATGCACGACAGGCATTATAAACCCACCTGCACTCTAAGTTGTAGTGTTTTTCTTCTTGTGATAACCATGGGACTTACAAAGTACAGATGCACAACTGACGTCAAGGGCAGCCAACTCAGGTCGATACACCAGTATTGCCTGTATACCGATCAGATTATTTTGACTGCTTAAAGCAAGGGGGGAAGAAATCAGAAGTCGTGCACGTAAGTGTCCAACATAGCAGCTGCACAAATGATGTATGCAAAACTCAGATTTCCAATACCTGCTCACGAGTTCAGATAACTGATGCAACCCTGAAGTCACTGCTGCAACACAACTAATTTCACATTGTCCAAAAGGCAAGAAAAGAGACATAATCGCAACGCAGGATGCTATGAATTTAAATAGTTCCACCACCAGAAAATCAGTAAGTCCCAAACGGTTGTCTCACAACAAAATGAACCGACATGTCCTAAAAGCTCATCCTGGCATGAACTCAGAAACACAACTTGCAAACATCCCAAAACGCTTCCTGGTTGATTCAGAAGCCCCTGCACAAGCAGCTTGAGATTGTCATCCACCTGAAGCATTATCTCCTGGCCCCTCGGTTGTAGAAGAGGCATCAGTTACTGCAGAGATGTAAAAAATTAATTGAGAACAAAATCAGCAGGTTGATGAATGCATTGCCCATAAACCGAAGTAGAAACAACATTGTACGGCATCTGCTACTAAAAGAGAAAATGACAACTTTACAAACATTTACTAATCCAAAAGCAACCACAGTGGCAACAACAAAGTTTCTTGGCTTGTTGCTAATTGACATACAACTACCTGTAGTCTAGAAGACATTAATAACAAATCATTCTTGAGCGCTCATATTATCTTCATATATGCAGGCTTGCTGCTAAACTCCCATACTATTAATTGCAGTCTAGAAGACATTAATAACAAATCATTCTAGAGCACTGATATTATCTTCATCTGTAGGCTTGTTGCTAAATGACATAATATTACTCTTTTTTCGAAACGGGGCCTGACATAATATTACTTGCAGTCTAGAAGACATTAATAGCAAATCATATATAATAAAGGATGTAAAGTTAACAGAGCAGCAGCACACATAGATATAAGTAGGTATTTAGCAACATATACTATACCTGGAATGCAGAAGCTTGTATAGGGAAAGACTAAAGTGCATCGGTCAAACACCTTGCTGGACCTCCCAGAATTGAGTTGGACCATATAGACAGCATCAGGGTGGTCACGCCGCGGCCGTGTGCCCACAAAGATGACATCGGTGCCCTCAACAAATCCGACCAAAGATACACTCCTGGAATGGGGAACAGAGGCCCACCGTGGAGATGGTAGTGCACCATTAGGTAGCAGATCCTCAAGATCTATGGCCCTGCCCCATGTCCATCGTGCAACTTCGTCACTGTCTGAAGCTGCTTCCCTTGACCATAGTTGTAGACGCAGGCTTGATTCGTCCTCCTCGACGTCCATGCATCCCAGCCCACCGTCCCCCATGGGCATCACGAAAAAGGAACGAATTTGGGACACCGGCCGTGGAGGCCCTTTGATGATCGATAAGCGCTGTGCACCAAGCTGGTACTCCAAGGCATACTCCAAGCTGCTGTGGAAGTAGAGAGTGTCTCCCACAAGGGTGTTGCGGCATAGCAACATGGGAAGACACAACCTCATTGGACGCCGAGTGGGCTTCTGAACAGAGATCGCCTCACTCCAATTGTCCGTCTCCGAGGAGTACACACGAGCATGCAATTGCCCGCCGTGACTCCAGATGAAGGCCACGCGGAAGGGGCCACCGTGGCATATGCTGTGGTCGCAGCCTTCCACAGCGGCGGAGCAGAGCACCGCGGCGTTGAAGTAGCGGTCGGACACGTCCGTGAGTGGGGGCGAGAGCCGGGGCAGGCAGCGCTGCTCGTTCCTCAACGGGTCCCAGACGATGAGGTCATAGTTTAGTTTGGGGCCGAGGAGTGGGCTCGGCGCGCTGAGGAGGACGCGGCCGTGGCGGGAGTCGAGCACGAACCGCCCCGGGAGGTCACGGGCGGCGGGGCGGCCGGAGGCGGGGTTGTTGGGGACGAAGCGGGACGCGTATTTTCCGGAGATGCGGAGGAACCCCACGACTGATGGCATCCGGTGGACCTCCCGGTGGCGGCGGCGGAAGGCGGGGTCGGCGAGGATGCGGCGCCAGCGCTTGCAGGCGAGGGAGGCGCGGAGGAGGCAGGCGGGGTCGTCCGGTGGGAGGCGGAGGAAGGCCTCGCCGAGGAGGTCGTCCGACAGCTCGGGCGGCGGCGGCGGCATGGCTGGGATCGCTCGGTCGATCGAAGGAAGCGGGGCGAGGGTTTGAGATTTGGGGATCTGGGGACTGGGAGGGCTACTGTTGTTGCTTCGGTGAAGGAGCGCTACTGTTGTTGCTACCTGGTTCGGTTCGACCAACGACCATGTAGCGGTAGCGGAGTACCCCCTCCGTAAGATTTTTATTTTTTTATTTAAAATAATACTCCCTCTATTTTAATCCTTCATCCGTTTCTAAATAAATCAATTCCTAAATGCAAGTCAAACTATCTTTCCCATATTCGTTTCGCTAAAATTTGGCTTATACTTCTCTCTCGGTTACGGAGTACTAGGTTATATCCACGTGTCTACTCTCTCTGTCCCAATAAAAATGATGTCTTAGCATTCAAATTGTGTCTCAATAAAAATATCGTTTTAGGGTGCAAGTACTATGCCTACGAGCAACAACACTCTCTACCATAGCCTGCAGCTAGCTCCACCATGCATGGGAAAGCGGAGCCCAAGAGATAGAAATTTTGTGTCCACCGTACTAGGGCTTTGTTTAGATGAAAAAACTTCTAGAATTTAGCTATTGTAGCACTTTCATTTGTATTTGGCAATTAGTGTCCAATCATAGACTAATTTGGTTCAAAAGATTTGTCTTGTGATTTACAACCAAACTGTGCAATTGGTTAATTTTTTATCTATATTTAATGCTCCATACATGTATCAAAGATTCGAGGTGATGAGATGAAAAGTAAAAATTTAGAATTTTAAAGGCATCTAAATAAGGTCTAGCTGGTACTTTTGCTCTAATCTTGGTACCCGTATCTATTCCTAGAACGGCTTTAATTCTGTCGTCTGTTGCTGATATTGAGCAGGTTCAGATGTTGGTATTGGGGCACACATGGGTTCAGTGAAATAGGATTGTCTTTGGCTGTGGGGGCTCATTTTTGTGTTAGAAAATGCATAGTCAAATTCATCTAAAAAACTTCATCATCATCGCCCTAGAAATAGGACGGCTCTAATTAGATTTTTCAGGCATCGGATTCTTCCAGGAGAAAAGAGAAAACAAGACCAAGTTATTTCAATCAATTTCAGAGAAGCAGCAGAAATATAACAGAACCAAATGGTGCACACAAGATTGAAGCAGAGAAGCTCCCATCGCGCCTTTTTTTCCGTCCTTGCGCTCTTTTCCCTCTCGTATACAGTAGGGCACAACAAACAAGCGGGCCTTGTGCAATTGCGCCGTGGCTCGGTGGACGCTCGTCTCTCGCACGCCGCCGTCGTTCCATGGCCAGGGAACGGCGCTGCTGTTTCGACGCCTCGCTGTCATACAAGCATGTATGTTTCGAGGAAAAAGTCTAATTGACCCCCTAACTATAGGGGTGGTCTAGTTTACCCCCTGAACTATGAAATGGTCTAATTTACCCCCTGAACTTTGCAAAACCGGCCAAATCACCCCCTCGGGCGGTTTTAGGCGGTGGTTTTGCTACAGTGTCAGCGGTTTTGCTACAGTAACATCGGTTTTGTCTTTTTCTTTTTTATTTATTTCGTCTGAATCTTTAAAAAATCATAGTAAATCACAGAAAAATCATAAAAGGAAAAATCCAATTTTGTTGGACTCCACATGAGTAGATCTACACAGTGAATATATAATATAGTATGCTTTAGTACAAAGTTTTTGCTGTAAATTTTGATCTATTTTTTTTCTGTAATTAATTTGAATAATTCATACAACAAAAACTTTGTACTAAAGCATACTATATTATATATTCACTGTGTAGATCTACTCATGTGGAGTCCAACAAAATTGGATTTTTCATTTTATGATTTTTCTGTGATTTACTATGATTTTTTAAAGATTCAGACGAAATAAATAAAAAAGAAAAAGACAAAACCGATGTTACTGTAGCAAAACCGCTGACACTGTAGCAAAACCACCGCCCAAAACCGCCCGAGGGGGTGATTTGGCCGGTTTTGCAAAGTTCAGGGGGTAAATTAGACCATTTTATAGTTCGGGGTAAACTAGACCACCCCTGTAGTGGGGGGTCCTATGTTTCGAGGATCTGATTCCCTCCCCAGCTTCTTCGCAAGCGTGATGAAATGGTACTTTCCATTGGCAATCACTTGATGCACTTCGTCCTTGCCGGTAAACTGAATCGCAACTCCGGGGGCATTCGTCACTTCCTACTTCCCAAGGGCATGAACAGCGTTGTTGTTCAGATCGAACACAAGCATAAATACGCTCTCATGAAAGTTCAACTAGAAGTCGATTTTCACCGAAGAAGAGCACGCATATGCTCTAGTGCTCAGCTCAAAGTGGCTCTATCCAACCTGAGCATGAACAATAATATAAACACATGACACAAAACCAAATGTAGGGATACAAGCGGATTCCATGGTTCAAAGTCACAATGAAATTGATCATGTATGTATTGACCTATTATATTAACTATTTACGTGACTCAACAGCCATATACAACTGATTTGAGATGGTGCAAGAGATTGATTATTAACATTTCACAGATCATTAATTCGTTGATTTGGATTCTCTACAAAGGCGGCATGAGATTCCAACACAAAACAGATCTGAGATGGAAAACCTTAATCTACATCATCTATGCCACACTATACAAACACAGTCACTTGTATAAAACCTACTAGTAATGTTACCAATGGGGCCAACGATAATTCATTCAAAACATGCATTATAATCCCACCTTCAAGCAACATTGAACGCACTCTCATTTGCACTATTCTTCTTATTGGGATCAACCATGCAAGGGACTTACAAACTACAGATGCACAGCTGACGTCTAGGGCAACCAACTCAGGTAGATACACCTGTACTGCCTGTATATTATCCATCAGATTGTTTTGACTGCTTACTACAGCTAGGTGGGAATAAATCAGAAGTCGTGCACTTAAAGTGTCCAACATAGCAGCTGCACAAGTGAAGTATGCAAACCTCAGATTTCCAGTACCTGCTCACGAATTCAGATAACTGATTCAGCCCTGAAATCTGCTGCAACACAACTAATTCACAATATCCAAAACGCAAGAAAAAAGACATAATGCCAACGCAAAATGCTATGAATTTATATAGTTCCATCACCAGAAAATCAGTAAGTCCCAAACAGTTGTCTCACAGCAAAATGAACTGACATGTCCTAAAGGTTCATCCCACTGCATAAATTCAGAAACGCAACTTGCAAACATCATAAAACGCTTCCTGGTTGATTCAGAAGCCCATGCACAAGCAGCTTGAGATCGTCATGCATCTGAAGTATCTCCTGGCCCCTTGGTTGTAGAAGAGGCATCATTTACTGCAGAGATGTAAGAAATAATTGAGAACAAAATCAGCAGGTTGATGAATGCATTGCCCATAAACCTAAGTAGAAACAAAATCGTACGACGAATCTGCTACTAAAAGAGAAACATGACAACTTTACAAACGTTTAATAATCCAAAAGCAACCACAGTGGCATCAACAAAGTTTCTTGAGTGCTGATATTATCTTCATATACGCAGGCTTGTTGCTAACTGACATACAATTACTTACAGTCTAGAAGACATTAATAACAAATAATTATCTTCATATATGCAGGCTTGTTGCTAAACTCGCATACTACTAGAAACTACGTGCAGTGTTGCTGCGCGACAGCCCAGTGGCGGAGCCACCGCCTGGCCACCCCGGGCAGCTGGCCAGGCTCGTCACCGACGTTCAAAAGGAAAATATCTTTATATCAAAGTAGAATCCTGTAATTTTCTAGCTAAATATTTTTGCATAACAAGAATTGCCTGGGCTCCTAAAAGCTTCTGGCTCCGCTAATGCGACAGCCTGTTTTGGCCAGCCCGTGATCCGTGACAGCATGAGTAATAGAGACCCCATCCGGTTTCGCACGATTATTGATACAATTGCTAAATATGGGCAACGGACACCGCATCTTATCTTATAAACCTGGTGATAGTTTAGGCCATGGTAAGATCCATTGTGTTTATGTAAGTTTCTTTTGTTTGTATAGTATTTGTTTGTCACGTGAGTGATTTCCCTGCATCAGAAGCGATGTGAAACTATGCAGGGTTTTTAGAGTGCATGGCTTTATCTTAACATAGAACAGAATCTACATTGCTGACTTGTTTCAATTTATTTAGTGAGTTGACAAGTTGATAGTGTAGTAAGGAGAAATGTTGTCTTTGTTGGAGAGAATCTAGAGTAGTATCAAATGGTGGTGGCAGAAATAGCAAAATGTGGCTGATAATGATTTGAGAGCCTTGTTTCCCTCATGTGCCAGCCATGGACATCGAGCTGCAGCTGCCCACGGGGGATGCACTTGACCCATCGAACTGAGAACCCAAATATGTAGAAGTAATGCTACAAACATATAACAACTGTCAATTAAAATTAAGAGCCAAGGAAGTAGATGTATAAATGGAGTTTATCTTATTCAATTTTACTTTGTAGTTATATGCAGACATATGTCACATTCTATTGATCTTAAATATGACAACACCACCAAAACAATCGATGGTGGTTTACTGACAAATGAGAAAACAAGATCATAGCCTAATTGTTGTGATGTTTTAGTAGCACCTCCACTGGCTGGGTTTGACTCCTGGGTCTAGTTTAGTTCATTTAATAGTTTTCAAGCAATACCACTGAGAGAACATATATCATGTGGAATGTGAGGTCTGTAGTTAGTTTTAGCATTAAGGGGAAAAAGAATATACAGCTATGAGGATCACGCAAGGAAGTGATCAAGAAAGCAGTAGGCTGCACTCATAATTCCTCAACAGACACAAGTCTGTCTCACAATATTGCCTGAGGCTAACTTGATTCAAATATTTCTACTGGAGCTAATTTTGCATTATCTGTAAATTGTAGAATTTAAGCACTACACAATGCATGTTTTACAGGACATAAAGTTAGTAATGGATCTGCACTCAGTAGATGGATTTGAGTGGCCTATTTGTTCTGCAAAATTCTGATCCAGCACTCGACAAAATTATATATAGCTTCCATAGTTTTGATTCAACTGAAGTATTATATATCAAATGTTAACCAAACTATCAGATCAGAGGTAGTAAAGATAGTAAGAGTCTGAAGATTTAGGTAAATAAATAGCAACTGCTTAGAACAAAAGCATAATTAAATATGATAATCATGTAACAAATCTGGGGCTTGAGAACATTGTTAATAATCAGTTCAAACTTTTAGATCATATCAAATTGGTTAGGTACCTATGACAAAGCAAGAGTAACAATGATATTTGATATATCTTTGGAAATTAAAAAGAGAAGCAATATTTCAACAGATGGTGACATGGATAACAAAGGGTGGTTGGTATTATGTTTGGTTTAACCTAGCAAGATGCTATGAATTTAAATAATTGGACACCAGAAAATCAGCAAGTCCCAAACAGTTGCCTCACAGCAAAATGAACTGACATGTCCCGAAAGCTCATCCCACTGCATAAACTCAGAAATACAACTTGCAAACATCACGACACGCTTACTGGTTGATTGAGAATCCCATGCACAAGCAGATTGAGATTGTCATGCACCAGAAGCATTATCTCCTGGCCCCTCAGTTGTACAAGAGGCATCAATTACTGCAGAGATGTAAAAAATAATTGAGAAAAATAACCAGCAGGTTGATGAATGCATTGCCCATAAACCTAAGTAGAAACAAAATCGTACGACGAATCTGCTACGAAAAGAGACAAATGACAACTTTACAAACGTTTACTAATCCAAAAGCAACCACAGTGGCATCAACAATGTTTCTTGAGCGCTGATATTATCTTCATATATGCAAGCTCGTTGCTAACTGACATACTACTACTTGCATTCTAGAAGACATTAATAACAAATCATTCTTGAGCACCGATCTATATTATCTTCATATATGCAGGCTTGTTGCTAACTGAGATACTATTACTTGCAGTCTAGAAGACATTAATAACAGATCATTCTTGAGCACTGATATCATCTTCATATATGCAGGCTTGTTGCTAGCTGATATACTATTACTTGCAGTCTAGAAGACATTAATAACAGATGATATATAACTAAAGGATGTAAAGTTAACAAAGCAGTAGCACACATAGATATAAGTATGTATTTAGCTGCATATATTGTACCTGGAACGCAGAAGGTTGTATACGGAACGACGGAAGTGTAGAAGTCAAACACCTTGCTGGACCTCCCAGAATTGAGTTGGACCATATAGACAGCATCAGGGTGGTCACGCCGCGGCCGTGTGCCCACAAAGATAACATCGGTGCCCTCAACAAATCCGACCAAAGATACACTCCTGGAATGGGGAAAAGAGGCCCACCGTGGAGATGGTAGTGCACCATTAGGTAGCAGTTCCTCAAGATCTATGGCCCTGCCCCTTGTCCATCGTGCAACTTCGTCACTGTCTGAAGCTGCTTCCCTTGACCATAGTTGTAGACGGAGGCTTGATTCGTCCTCCTCGACGTCCATGCATCCCAGCCCACCGTCCCCCATGGGTATCACGAAAAAGGAACAAATTTGGGACACCGGCCGTGGAGGCCCTTCGATGATCGATAAGCGCTGTGCACCAAGCTGGTACTCCAAGGCATACTCCGAGCTGTAGTGGAAGTAGAGAGTGTCTCCCACAAGGGTGTTGCGGCATATGCCAATACACCGGGGCAGGAGACGGGACTGGGGCTTCTGAACAGAGATCGCCTCACTCCAATTGTCCGTCACCGAGGAGTACACACGAGCATACAATATTCGGCCGTGACTCCAGATGAAGGCCACGCGGAAGGGGCCACCGTGGCATATGCTGTGGTCACAGCCTTCCACAGCGGCGGAGCAGAGCACCGCGGCGTTGAAGTAGCGGTCGGACACGTCCGTGAGTGGGGGCGAGAGCCGGGGCAGGCAGCGCTGCTCGTTCCTCAACGGGTCCCAGACGATGAGGTCATAGTTTAGTTTGGGGCCGATGAGTGGGCTCGGCGCGCTGAGGAGGACGCGGCCGTGGCGGCAGTCGAGCACGAACCGCCCCGGGAGGTCACGGGCGGCGGGGCGGCCGGAGGCGGGTTTGTTGGGAACGAAGCGGGACGCGTAGGGCACATCTCTCACGACGTCTCCGGAGATGGGGAGGAACCCCACGACTGATGGCGTCCGGTGGAGCTCCCGGTGGCGGCGGCGGAAGGCGGGGTCGGCGAGGACGCGGCGCCAGCGCTTGCAGGCGAGGGAGGCGCGGAGGAGGCACGCGGGATCGTCTGGCGGGAGGCGGAGGAATGCCTCGCCGAGGAAGTCGTCCGAGAGCTCGGGCGGCGGCGGCGGCATGGTTGATCTGTTGATTTGGGGATCGAAGAAACGCCTCGTTTAGTTGCCCGATTCGGGGGTGGCAAACTTTGCACAGTGCCACCCCCGAACACTGTAGCACTTTTGTTTTTTAGTGGTAATAATTGTCCAAATTTTGATTAATTAGGCTTAAAATGTTCGTCTCGTAGAGTACAACAAAACTGTGTAATTAGTTTTTGATTTCATCTACATTTAGTACTCCATATATGTGCCGACATTTTGATGTGATGGGGAATCTTCTTTTTGCATAGTGGAATTTGGGGGTGAATTTTGGAATCTAAACGAGGCCAAAGTGTGGCGAGGGTTCGGGAATTTGGGGGGGTCCGGTGATTTATTTGGGAGGGGAAGACGAAGGAGGGCTTTATTATAAAAGATGGTTCTTTCCTCCGTACCACTAAAAAGTTGAGATGGATCTCTATACCAGGACACTTATCTCTTTTGTCCAACACACCATTCCGTCCATCTCCCGTCCGGTTTTCACCGTTTGACCACCATGACATGTGGGCCCGGTCAGTAAAAATGTCCAAAATACCCTTCTGTCTCTGCTCTGTCTTCTCTCACACTGCCGAGATCGGAGGAGTCTGTGGTAAAAAAAAGTAGGATCGGTGCTGTGCAGGACAGGAACGTATATTGATGAGCTCACCTGCCTGCCATCCGATCGGTTGGTCACCCATTAATTGCCGGCGATATTTGTGGCGGGAACGTGGCGCCGCGAACCTGCCAGCACTAGTACTAGTAGCCGAGCTGGATGGCAGCCGAGCAGAGCACACGCGAGAGGAGCCTGCGCCGGTTTGCGGTTAGCGGCGGAGCCCCGGAACCGGAACGGAACACGTAAAGAGCACTGTTACCAGCAGGAATCCGCTCGCGCTCGCGCGCCGCCGAGACGACGGCCACCCTGCCGGCCTTGTTGTTGCCCCGCTGCATTCGGTGCTGTTCTGAACTGCAATGCGCTTGATGATTTTTCGTCCGTCTGATTTGCAGGGAAGCTGTACAAGGATGACACGGCGACGCCGGGCGGCCTGCTTGCGGTGGCCATCGCGCACGCGCTGGCGCTGGCGGCCGCGGTGGCGGTCGCGAGCAACGCGTCGGGTGGGCACGTCAACCCGGCGGTCACGTTCGGCCTGCTCGTGGGCCGACGCATCTCCTTCGGCCGTGCCGCCGTCTACTGGCTCGCGCAGCTGCTCGGCGCCGTGGTCGCGTCGTTGCTGCTCACGCTCGTCTCCGGAGGCACGGTAATTCGCTTTGGACATGTGATGTGCCCATGTCAAATAGGAGTACTACTGTTTTACGTTTGATTAAATATCCTTCAAATTTGGTAAAATATGGCATAAAATATTTTAAGCGGTTGCTAGCTAGGCTTACAGATAGATAGTAGTGCCAAACGCCGAAACACCAGACCAGCACGTCAACATTGAGGTCACACTATCTGTTGTCTTTTTCATCTTGCGTGTTTGCTATTGCCGCCGCGTACGCGTCATGCCCGCCACGTCTCACTCTCTGCATGCATGTGTGCCATGCCTTTGTCGGTCCTGCAGCGTCCCGTGGGCATCGGGCTCGTCCGCGGCAGGGGGCGGGGGCAAGGGCAGGGCAGGCGACTCATCACGTATGGACAGTTAGCGTGACCTGCTGCTGCGCCGCATCCATGTCCAGTACAACAAACCGACGGCCAGGAATGCCGGGGCTTAGGCCGGGGCGTTAGCGTTACGACGATAATATCGAAAGCAGCAGCAGCAGCAGCTGGCGGGCATGACGCGTGTGCAACGTGTGTGCACGCGCAAGCACAGATCAAGATGGCTTCCAGCACAAAATCACCAGCTAGCTACCGTGGAGTATGTGCTGCTGCGCAGTGTCTCGCTCTCTCGCCGCGGCGCCAAAAGTAAAGGAGGCAAAGCAAGCACGGCTTGACAAGTCATTGTGTAATCATATAGATCTAACGGGCCCACACAGCTAGTAACTTATCAATTCGGCGCACTGGTAGTGCTGGCACTTCTAGTGAGCCCCATTGCTTGCTCCCGCAATTTTAGTCGTGATACTAATTAAACTAAATATAAGAGTAGCGAGATTTTGAAGATTTTTTATATTTAAAAACTAAAAATATTACAAATAATTAAAATACTAATTAAATTATTATGGTCAAGAATGGTCAATGACAATTAATTTGGTGCTAAAACACTCAGCAAGGCATTAAGGGAGTGGCACAGAGGGAAATAAAATTTTATCTCGCTTCTCTAGCCTGAGGGCATTTAAGTCATTTTACAGCTCCATTAGCCACCGTTAGTGGTGAATATAGACGGAATGGCTTGGGGGGCAAAGAAATAAAGTGTCATGGCACATAGGTAAGTCTGAACTTTTTAATGGCATGTAGGAAAAGACCATCTTTTTTAATGGTACAGAGGGAAATCCCTCAATGTTTGGGTTGGCCTTTTGATACATGACACAGTTTTTAGTAGCGGTTTTTTTACAGAACATACCTGTATTATAGTTAAGGAAACATACACAGACACATACAAATACAAGTACGCCATGTATGGATACAGAGGACAGCTGTCCCACCCAACATTGCAGAAAGGGTCCTAAGAAAAACAAAAATTACAAACTGGTCCCTGGACCCTTTCCCGGCCGAAGATTCCAGAAATACCCAATGCTGGGGATTGCCAGCTTCGGCCGCCGCTGCCCACGTCGAGATCTGAGAGAGCTCCATCGCGCAGAGGCTTTGAAGGAAGCCGCAGAAGACACTCGTCTCGTAGGGCCAGATGAAAAAAAATCGTTGGACGCCCATCGGGCGGGGACATGCCCCGAGCTCCCTGGATCTTGGATCGAAGCTCGCCGCCGTCGACGACTACCGCCGCGGGGATGACGAGCAGGATCCAGCCACCGAACAACCAGCAAACCCACAGCAACCACCGCGTCCATGAAACAAAAGGCCAGCGTTCCCGACGCTCTATCGAGACGACGAGCAACCACCAACAAGACTCCTAAACAAGAGGCGACGGGATCTGGAGCTCCAACTCGGTCTCTAGATCTAGTGAGCCCCCACCTCACAGGCCCGCCGCCAGCACCGGAGGAAGTGTCGACGAGGTTGAAGATCCACTGTTTCCCCACATATGCGGGCCCAAAGGCCGCTGGAGGCGGAGGGGAGCGGCGACCTCGCCGGCGTGAGCACAAGGCGCCCTCTTTTCGCCTCTCACTGTAGCTGTGTGAGAGTTCGAGAAAGGGGGGAAGAAAGGGTACGCAAAGTCTTTTACGCGATCGGTCGTGCAGTGACTTCAGTTCGAGAAAGGGGGGAAGAAAGGGTACGCAAACCTCCGCTCCCCTCCGTGCCGGTCTGTTGCTTCCGCCGTTCGCTCCTCTCCGCGGCGTGCACGTGCTTCTGCTCTGCTCCCGCCGGCAGCTTCCCTCCGCGTCGGGCTGCTGCTCTGCTCCCGCGCGTCAGCTGTCCTTCCCAGTGCTCTCTCCCCTGCTCCCGCACGCGCCGTGCACGTGCTGCTGCTCTGCTCCCGCCGGCCGGTCCCCTCCGCGTCGGGCTGCTGCTGTGCTCCCGCCATCCGTTGTCCTTCCCGGTCCTCTCTCCCCTGCTCCCGCAAGTAAGCTCCTCATTCTTCCATCCCCTGCTCCTCCCTCCCTGGGTTTTGTTTGTTTTTCTCAGCCTCTTCGGTCGAGGCCATGGAGGACGTCTGCCGCGACTGCGCGCCCTACTCCCACGGCGTCGTCCGCTTTCGCCTCGGCTTCTCCCGCATCCTCGCCGACCTTGTGCTAGGCTGGCGGCCGCCACCCCCATCGCTGCCGCCAGGTTCCTGTTGCTTATACATACACATGCACACGTACGCAGGGTTAAAAAAACCGCTCGGTAAACCGCGGTTACCGGCCTAACCGGGCCGGACCGGTTCCGGTCCGGTCCGGTTAGGTATTCCCCAAATTCAAATTTAAAATTTGAAAAAAAATGCTGAAAAAATTCCTAAAAATAGTTCATGATTTATAGAAGCCAATGGTGTAAAAAATTTTCAAATTCGAGTTCGTTCAGTATTTATTTATACGTATAGAAGTTTGAAAAAAAAGAAAAAAATCCCGGTCCCGGCCCGTTAAGGCCCCCAAATTCAAATTTAAAATTTGAAAAAAAAAACAAAAAATGCTGAAAAAATTCCTAAAAATAGTTCATGATTTATAGAAGCCAATGGTGTAAAAAATTTTCAAATTCGAGTTCGTTTAGTATTTATTTATACGTATAGAAGTTTGAAAAAAAAGAAAAAAGAAAATTCCAAACTCAAACCGAGCGGTAAACCGCTCAAACCGAGCGGTTACCGCTCCCAACCGCCCGATAAACCGGTGACAAACCGAACCGAAGGCACGTTTGAATTCAAATTCAAATTCCACCGGTTACCGGTAAACCGGACCGGTAAACCGGAACCGGAGGCCGGCGGTTTGGGTGACCGGTCAGTAAAAAAACCCTGCACGTACGTATGGTGCTCTTCTTGCTCCCTTCTCTCTCTGTCCTTTTCTAGTACTAGTGAGGAAGTGGTTGGATTCTAGCGCAGCACAGCAGTCTATATGCAGGACTAGCTGTTAGTTCTCCAAATCTTTATGCTTTCTCTCTTTCTTTTCCGTTTTTGAGGATTGGGGTGTAGCATTTTGAGTGAGGAAAGGTTAATAAATCTATACAAAGGGGAGATTTTGCAAGACAAGATGACGAGGAAATCGTGTGTGTGCGCGTGTTTGCTTGGGATGTGAGAGGTAACTCTCCTAGGAATTCCATTTTAGTATTAGTATTTAATTTCAGTTTCGTATTTTCAGTTTTTAATTTCAGTTTGCATTTTTATTTTTTTAATTTCAGTTTGTAATTTCATTTTAGCAATCTCAGTTTGTAATTTTAGTTTTCAATTTGATTTTGAGATTCCTTTCCAGTTCAGTTTCAGTTTCAGAATTTGCGATATGACTGTAACAATCAAGTGGAAAATATATGTATTTCACTGAACTAAGCGCAGGAACAGAATCTCTTATGTTGCCACTGGATGATAATGCTAGGGTGTTTGACAGCTTTGCTTTCATTTTCCTGCAAAAGATTCCTCAGTCGAATGTGTTTGACATGTTTGGGAATGCTTTTGGTTCAGGCTAATTGAAGGAGTGGTGCGTTCTGTGAACAATCTGCTTGAGAAGTTCCATATCCTTTTTCCTGTACTTCCTTGTTGCTCCAGCCTCCAAGCAAGTTCATTTCAGTTGGCGTGTATATGATTCCGTTTGCATTGCTGTTGGCACCTCTCCCAATAGTTGCTGCTGCCCTTGTTGATGGCAGTAGAAGCTTGGAAAAACCAGTAGATAAGTTGATCGAACACGGTAAAGCAAATGACATTGCCGATATCCCACAAAGCAAGGGTGGATCATGTAAATGGCTTCAAGCTGCAGAAGTATTGTTTGTTATCCAACTATGGGCAGTACTTGTTTCTCTCCATCGTCATACTGATCGCCGTCTGTCTTGTTTGGCTCACTATACTCAGCTAGTGTTGAATGGAAACTTCTGAAAGCTACCATGATCACTTCCATCTCCATCGGGTTGGGGCTCATGTCAATCATAAATTTCGCCACTGCTCAGCTTGCTGCTCTGATAGTGGTCCCAATGTGTTTGTTTTCTCGGCCTCTGAAGGCATCAGGGATGAATTTTCTTCCTCAGGCAGTATTATTAGCTTCAAACATAGTGTTTGTTGTGTTGAGTTTTCCTACAGCTGCAGTGCTGATTATGAAAGGAGTGTCCAGGGGGTCGTGTTTGTGGTCAATAGATTTTGCCACTTGCTCCATATATAACTTGCTACATTCTTTGTAATTGAACTTGCTACACACAAGGTCATGCAGCTTGTAGTTTTTATTAGCTTCAAACATAGTGTTTTCTGTGTTGGGCTTTCCTCCAACTGCAGTGCTGATTATGAAAGGAGTGTCTAAGGGGTCGTGTTCGTGGTCAATAGATTTTGCCACTTGCTCCATATATAACTTGCCACTTGCTCCATATATAACTTGCTACATTCTTTGTAATTAAACTTGCCACACACAGGGTCACGTAGCTTGTAGTGTCTACTTTAGTTTTCAGGAACTAAAATTGTCAATTTCAATTCAATTTTTTGGTTGTCAATTTTAGTTTCAGTTCTATGTTAAAGTTTTTATTTTCTTTTTCTAATTTTAGTTTTCAATTTCATTTTGTAATTTTAGTTTTTAATTTCATTTTAGCAATTTCAATTAGTAATTTCAGTTTGTAATTTCAATTTATATCTTTTTCAGTTTTTTAGTTTTATTTTTAGTCTTTTTTTTAATTGTTTTAGTTTCATATTTCAGCTACCCTTTTAGGTTCGAATGTCTTTCTAAATCCTGCATATTAGTTGCCTCACCAGTAATGTTTAAGTTGTTACAAAAGGGTAGCCATTGCACACATAAGTTGACACAAAAGAATTTGTCCTTCAGTTTCAGTTTTTAGTTTTTTCAATTTTTTAGTTTTAGTGTTCAATCATTTTTAAATGTTTTTCAGTCCTTTTTTCAGTTTTTAGTTTCATTTGTCAGTCTTGTTTTTGAGTTTCAGATTTTTAGATTTTTCGGTCTTGTTTTTTTTTTAGTTTCAGATTTCAGGTTTTTTAGTATTTATTTTAGTTTCAAATTTTAGTCACTCTTTTAGTTCGAATGTCTTCCTAAATCTTGCATATTAGTTGTCTCACCTAAAATATATAAGTTGTTACAAAAAGATAACAATTGCATACATAAGTTGCCATAACAGAGATCACCTCACTCCAATTGTCCGTCTCCGAGGAGTACACACGAGCATACATGACAAGGCCGTGACTCCAGATAAAGGCCACAAGGAAGGAGGCCACACGGAAGGGCCCTCAGTGGCATTTGCGGTGGTCGCAGTCGCAGCCTTCAGCGACGGCGCAGAGCACAGCGGCGTTGCATGATACGTCGTTGGGTGGGGGCGAGGGCCGGGGCAGGCAGCGCTGCTCGTTCGTCAAGGGGTCCCAGACGATGAGGTCATAGTTTAGCTGGATGTAGAGGCTTGGGCTCAGCGCGAGGAACAGGACACGACCGTGACGGCAATCGAGCACGACCCGCCCTAGGAGGTCACGGGCGGTGGGGCGGCCAGAGGCAGGGTTGTTGGGGACGAAGCGGGACGCGTACGGCGCGACTCCCTCCGCGTTGCGGAAGAACCCCACGACTGATGGCATCCGGTGGAGCTCCCGGTGGCGGCGGCGGAAGGCGGGGTCAGCAAGAATGCGGCGCCAGCACTTGCAGGTGAGGGAGGCGCGGAGGAGGCAAGCGGGATCATCCGGCAGGAGGCAGAGGAATGCCTCGCCGAGGAGGTCGTCCGACAGCTCGGGCGGCGGCGGTGGCATGGTTGGGGTCGCTCGGTCGATGGAAGAGCGCGAGGCGAGGGTTTGAGTCTTTGAGATTTGGGCATCTAGGAGGAGAAAATTGCATTTTTAGCGGCCCAAACAATACGTTTAGCAAAACTAGCATCTGAAACATTGCTTTCTTAGAAATAGCAGCCTAAATAATTGCTTCTTGTTTTCTTTATCATTCTTCTTTTTTTTCCTCCTTTCTCTTTATTTCTCCTAAAATCTAGACGAATCTGCCCCTATGCTAATTGATGTGAGATCCACATCTTCTGGGCAGTGCTGGTCGCTGCTGCAGGCCTGGGTTTGCCTGGATTGGGGTCAGAATTGGGAGTACAGTCGTTCATCACGTACCTGTGTACGGCATGGTAAAAGCCCAAGTTTGGTTCTGCAGATCGCGTGGTCGATCGGACGCGGTGGCGTGTCCGGTCATGATCGACCGAACACATCCAGTCGCGAGTGGACCCTTTTTGACTTAAACCGGACGCCGGGTGTAATGCGTCCGGTCAATTCTGCAGCGCGTCCAGTCGGTGCTTCGCGGGCGCAGGCGCTGTGCGTGACCTACGCGTCCGGTCTGTGCAGGTGGCGCGTCCGGTCGATCTCTTGACTGTTGGCGTGCTAGTGACCGTTGGGATCACACGGACGACGTTGAATGCAGGGCGACACGTGGACGGCTGTGAGTAACCGGACGTGGTGCAGCGCGTCTGGTTAACACGCGCAGGACAGCATCTCGAGCCTAACGGCTCTATTCTTTGGGGATGCTTATAAATAGTTGCTTGGCAGGGTTTGGGACTTCTCTTTTGACTCTTTGAACACTTGAAATATACTTTGAACTAGAGAACTTCCCCTCCACTCATCTCCTTATTTGGTTGCATACTCTAGTGAGATTGAGTGAGATTCAAGTGCATTGCTTAGTGATTTGCATCTAGTGGCACTTGATCCTTGAGTTGACTGCAGATTTCTTGTTACTCTTGGATGTTTCCTGACATCCTAGACGGCTTGGAGCAGCGGTGGTGTTGAACTCGTGATTGAAGATTGTTTCGAGCCTCACCAAGTGATTGTAAGGGTTTCTTGAGCCTTCCCCGCGGGAGTTCGCGAATTGACTACTCTAGTGGAGCTCGTGGCTTGGAGGATCCCTATCTTGTGAGTGGATGTGCGGCACCCGCTAAGGGTTTGACTCTTGATAGTCAATTAGCTCGTGATCCATCAAGTGGGTGCATGCATCGCCACAATGAGGACTAGCTTGCCGGGAAGCAAGTGAACCTCGGTAAAAATTCTTGTGTCATCTCTTTGCCGAGGATTTCATCTTGTGATTGTGATTGCATTGATTGATTGACTCATTGGAAATATCTCTTCTCATCAACGTCGGTATAACAATACATGCTCACTTTTTTACTTACTTGTCTACCTTGCTAGTTGTTTAGCTTGTTTTCTTTTATAGTTTCTAGCTCCTAGTTTGTGTAGTGTTTCTTTTTCACCTAGGAGTAGAGTAAGTAGTGACTTAGCCTTGTTGGTGTGGATTAGAGATTATAGCCTTCACATCTACTAGAATTGTTTAGGTGGCTTGCATAGTGTAGTTGAGCTAGTGCTAAAATTAGTTTTGCCATCTTTTATACTAACTTTATTGTTGAGTAAAGTTTGTAGTTTTTTGAAAAGGTTATTCACCCCTTCTAGCCATTTAGGACCTTACACATGGATTGGGGTCGGCCTCGGTGCATCGTGCGGCAAGGCCGGAGTCACGGCAACGGGCAGCAGTGCTCTTATCATAGCGATCGCGTCCCCCTCTGCGATGGGGTGTGCCGCGGCATCATGCGGAGGCAGCATGTCGGGCCGCGGAGGCACGTTGCGCTGCAGGGCCACATCGGACGGCGGCGGCACGTCGTCCACGGAGAGCGAGCCAGGGCTCGCGTGCAGAAGGAAGACAATAAGATTGAGAATTGGCGGCGGCGTGGCTGGTTACGTGAAATTAGCAAAAGGGCAGATTCGTCCAGATTTTAGGAGAAATAAAGAGAAAGAATAAAAAAAGAGAAAATGGCAAAGAAAACAAGAAGCAATCATTTGGGCTGCTAATTTTACGAAATCAATGTTTCGGATGCTAGTTTTGCAAAGCACATTGTTTGGGCTGCTAAAAATGCAATGGGAGTAGGGATTGGGAGAGGAAAACGGAGCACGGACGAGCGCGACTGTGAACTGTGATCCTGTGAAGTGGGCGGCGCTACTGCTGCTGCCACCTGGTTCGGTTCGACTATGTACGAGTAGGTGGCAGCGGAGGACCGGAGGTGGTTCGCTGTTCGCCTCCGTGAGATTTTTATTTTTTTTATTTTGGAATAATATTTTATATATACCATTTCTTAAAATATATTTTCAAATCTAATCCTTTTAGCCGTGTCATATGAATCGGCGTGATAAATCTGCTACCAATAGCACGTCACGTGAATTCTCCATGTCTTATCGATGCTCCGGCTCAATCCAGGCGCCATCTATAGAAGAACACAACAGGACTACGAACCGCAAAGGCAACGGCAGCTAGATAGAAGACAAATTGAGGTGAGGAATGAGTGACGCCTAATTACTCTTACTGTCTGCGTAGGACGCACACAACCACCACCTCTTACAGGACAAATGTCGAGCAAGATGGTAAAAATAGCGTGGAGGCAACGAGATTGGCTGCCAGTGAACCAAGGGCGCTACATGGCTATCCAATAAGTCATTCTGCCCGCAAATGCGTTGGGACTTGGGGGGCCACGGATCCTCCTGCTAGTAGAGATTTTGCTATGGCCTCATGGTCATGGGTCGGCGGCTAGGGCCATCAAACGGATTAACAGAGCGCAAAAATCTTGTTCATAGGGTGGGGCAATGGAGGGGAGCATTGTTGATGATTCCGTATTGTGCTTTTAGTGGTAAAGATAAATTTAATAGTGCACAGTGTTGTCCTAAACGCTAAGGGCCTCTTTTGGATAGAGGGGTGAAAAGAGCACGTGGTATTTCTTCCATGCACATGCCGTCTTTTTTCCCACAAGGTAATAGTAGCCCTATCAGTAAGAAAAACATTGGGCACCGTTTGGAGAACACTATGCAAATCCTGGCCAATAAAAATACATTCAAAAAAATCAGGAAAGACCAAAGGTTTCAAAAGTGCTATTGTAGCTTAGAAAATTGCTACCATTATACAGAACGCTATTAGTCAGAATATTCTGTAGCTTATTCGGTTACACAAACAGAATAAGTTAATATAAGAGAATAAATAGCATATGTCTAAGCATCTTGTCAGGCATAAATCCATTACTTTTTTTTTGCG
>CM039613.1:10775958-10876564 GCA_022457205.1 Saccharum spontaneum
GCATCAGGAATCTAGGATTATTTTAAAATCATGACAACGACTTCTATACTTTCTTTATCTATTGTACATTTAGATTGGAAACTCTGTCCTTCTCTTTATTCCTCCCCGCGTCCTTCCACCTTTGGATTGGGCGGACAATACACGCGCCTATATTTCCGCGCGTTGGGTCGATGTTCCCAAGTATGGAAGTACGAAAAGCTTGGGCGAGTTGAGATAGGAGAGTTGTTGGAGAATGTTTTTTTTAATCTTACAAAAAAAACTCAAGATTAGGAGGGTGTTTTAGAAACTCTTAGAGATGCTCAGGATGCAAAGTATACGCGCCAGGTGTGCAAGAGCAGCAATTACATGCAATATTAGGATTTGGGAGACAACCAAACGTGAAAGAAGAGAGAAAGGCAATTATCCCTAGGAATAAAAGTAACAAAAGGTGCCTGATGTTGCACCGACTAGACTCCATATTTTCGCTCCATCCTTTACTTTCGAGACGATTTGATCTAGTGACTTGTTAGGAATTTAGGTATTTTCATGTTAAATTTAATCCAGAAAATGTATAGCAAATTGGTGACAACATGTATGTGCACGGGTGTGATATTACTACTTGTACTAGTAGCAGATATAAACATGAACGACATATAGATCATAGTGGAAAAGATATTGAATTTATTAAATTCAAGAATAGAATTATACCCAGCGGAGGGACCCATGCTCAAGGCACCGTCGGCTCCATGCACGACATAGTGCGTTGCTCAATGTCACGGACCACAGTCGATGCAGGACGATGTTCATAGTGCAATCCTTCGAATGTCCTCCGGGAAGTAGACGATCCGAGAAAGAAGAAAACGTTGGTAGTCACCTGGAAGAAGCGAGCAGTTGCGAAGATGCTCCCCAAAAACCTGATCGCCCGCACAAGCAGGTGTCCTAGATGCAGACGGCAATTCTTGCTCAACCAACTCTCCGTACGCACAAAGGATTGGGACGGGAAACTTAGACAGCAACGCAGTAGTGAGAAGAGGAAAAACACTAATAGACTATCTTAGGATTTTCCCAACTAGAAACTTCCAATGATAATTCTATTGTTGTATCTTTTTCCAGGAGGATTGGTGTGTATATATATATATATATATATATATATATATATATATATATATATATATATATATATATATATATATATATATATATATATATATATATACTCTATAGCCAGCTACAAAATACCTTATTTTGTAGCCAGGCTGACCCAGCGGACCATGGTTGCACCGCTTCCGAGCCATCAACCACACGTGCATGCAGCAGTCATCCGGGTTTACCATAATTAGTGACGATCCACCATAACCGCTGCCGATAATTAATTGGTGAAAAATAAATGCGAAAATTAATCATTTAGTTACTATATATGGTATACGTGCATGCATTCAGGCGACCAGCGCTGCAGCATGGTAGATGACAATAGCTATACGATTTGATTTCCCAGTTACCATATTTTGGCATGCGCTTAGTAGTTAACATAATTTGTATGTTTAGAGACGATAATTAGGACATATTCTTACCATCATTTAGTGTTGTGGTTCTATAAGGTACCACTTACCATAATCTACCATGAACCAATTACAATAATCAGAATATGGAGTTAGCACAATTTGATGTTGATCTATTTACAAGAATTTGCACTAAGAAATATTTACGAGAATCTGCATTAAGAATTATTTATGAGAATCTGCACTAATAATATTTACGAGAATCTGCACTAAGAAATATTTTCGGGAATCACAATTTACTGGTCACCACAATTTGGAATCATGTTGTCGTAGATACTAGAATGACAAATCGAATTTAACCATAAAGAGTTTCTAGAATCTGATAATGGCTCGGTACCAGAATCAGTACAGGAGTTACCACAATTCTGTGTCAAGCTATTGCAAGTAAACGACTCACTACAATTGTGACTTGAATTTACTATAAAATAGCTACAAGAACTCGAATGCCTCAATACGACAATTATGTTAAATTTACTATAATGCATAGCCCAATATTTCAAGTTCTAACTGACACAATCTGAATTGTTTTGGTTGCACATTCGATCTGGCACTACTACTCAAACCTATACAATCTGGCTTTTGCATACACATCGACGTCACATAATAATCTGAAAGTTGTGCTCAACATGGTCAGTCTTCTGCTTGTTGTAACTTCAGCACAATCAAATTGGAAGCAATACTGGCAGAGACATGGAATAGAGTTTGCCAGGGGACTCCTTCGCCAATGTCTACTGGCCGGCAACGGCAAGGAACGGACGGATCCATGCAGGTGTCGCTGGGATGGAGGAGCTAGATCGTCATCACAACAAGGCATGATAACTCGCCTGATCTGACTTCAGTTTCCTATACACAACCAAACCGCTTGAGAGAGAATCAGGCTTAACAATGGTTCCCTCTGGACAAGTTGCCGTACCAGATCAGACAAACAAAACTACAGTAAATGCAAATATATGCGTATGGTGAAGTAGTAATCGATTCCTAACACATAGAAATCACCCTCACAATGATTAAGGAATAAGGATGTAGATTTGTGCGTCTCATCACCTCTTGATCCTGTTTCCACAGGCGCAGATGGGGATGGGCAGGTCACCAGCGCACCCGAGAGCTATGGCAGCCGTGAGCTCCTCACACCGTTGAGCACATCAGCTGAGTGCACTAAAAAATCCCACCTGACAAACATAATTCCAGGTTACCATAACTTAGACTGATATTTACGAGAAACATGTACTATGAATATAAGCATTTACAATAATACTATGAAAACTATATACTAAGAATATATTTACGAGAATTTGCACTACGAATATTTACGAGAGTTTTCTATTATATTACCTCAGCATAAGTCCAGTTATATTTACGAGAAATGTGTACTATGAATGTAAGTATTTACAAGAATACTATGAATATTTTTTACTATGAATCAGGCTTAACAATGGTTCCCTCAAGGACAAATTGCCGTACCAGAATTTTCTAGTATGAAATTAGATATATTTTACTAAACAAGGGGCATGGCATTCAACTATTTGGACCCGCACAAATTGGTGGGTTGACAACAGAAACACCAGTCACTACCTAAATTTGCTAGAATCATACCAGAAACAATCACATCCTAGTTTGAGATAACTAATTAGATCACCAGCATGCATGCAGCCTAGTTTGAGATGCCTAATCAGATCAAGAATGTGTGCAGCAAAGACAAAATATACATGGATGAGATAAATCACCTAAATAGCCTATCCACGAAAGCATGATGGGGATGTCCAGGGAATAGCCTGTCCACGAAAGCATGATGGGGATGTGCAGGGAAGACATGAGCAGGCACCTTCTCATCGTTGCATGGCACCGGCTGGAAAATACTGAACTCAATGACGCATCTGCTTCAGATCAAAACAAAAAGAAATAATAAAACACATGGAGATTATTGTTGCCTATATGGGCTATCTCACCTGGATATTGATCCGTTCCCTTGCACATGCACGGAGACAAGGATTCTGGATCAGGAGAAAAAATAAAACAGATGGGGATTATTTTCCGTTAGAAAAGGAAAGGAAAAAATCAGGGAATTTTATTGTTCGGTGTTTGTGCGGGGCACTAGCAGACCAAGAGCAAATTGACTCCATACTTATCGAGGGATGCAGATTTGTGCGGGCTCACCTCGAGATACTGTCACCGCCGGAGATGCGACGGCTGCCAGGCCGCTGCCTCCTGATGAACGAGTGTGGCCGTCGGGGACGGGGCCATGCGCTCGGCTCGATGCCGCCGCCGTGAGGGCCATCTGCAGGGAGCGAGTCGCATGGCCGCCCGACCACGAGGGGAAGCCGCGCACCTCCGGTCAGGGAAGGGGCTAGGCCGGGCCGCGTCGCCGTCGAGGACTCCATTGATGGGTGGAGGGTAGACAACGCGGGTGAAGAAAATGCAGCAGCCGCCGCCGCTGGGAGGAAGGCCGCCGCCACCACCACAAGAGGCAGCTGGCCTTCGTCGCCGCCGCCACTGTCAGTGAGGGGATGGGAGGGGCGTCGCCGCTAGCTCCGATGAGCTGGGCGGCGGTCGAAGCCGGGCTGCGAAGGGGATCTCTAATGGCGAGTGAAGCAGGCGACGGGGATTTCCAAATGGTCAATGTGAAACGGACGCAATTTGCGGGCTGGGTACATCGCGTTGCCTAATTTGGGTCACGGATCATTAACGTTAATGAGTCTATAATAATGGTGCGAGCCTGGTCCTATAATGGTGTGCGTGCGACTGGGTCAGGGGGCTGGATCAGACACGCGCGTCGGGTTTGGCTACAAAATAAGTTATCTTGAAGCTAGCTACATTGTATTAGTTCTATATATATATATATATATATATATATATATATATATATATATATATATATATATATATATATATATATATAGGGAGAGTATACTCTATAGCTAGCTACAGAATAAGTTATTCTGTAGCCACCTCCATTTACGATAATTTTATATATCAATTTACGACAATATCAATATATATTTACGATAGTTGAATTACTATAACACATGAAGATATTTACCATAATGTTATAGTAAATCACATAGTAAGGAGTTACTATAATTTCGTAAATTAGCATAACAATTATCGTAACTCAAAGTGGCTACAGAATATGTTATTTTGTAGCCAGCTATAGGGTAATAGTTCTATATATATATATATATATATATATATATATATATATATATATATATATATATATATATATATATATATATATATATATATATATATATATATAGGGAGGAAAACTTCCTACCTCCACAACAACTAGCAATATGGTACTAATTGATATTGTACCTTTCACCTCTACTAGTGGGCATAAACAATAAAGCTTATTAGGGAACACATATATTGGGCCTTTGAGATTTATCAGAATTTCTTCATATGGATTTAAGGAATTATCCATATAAATTCTAACTGGACTCTTGTTAAAGATCCTACAAAATTTTTCTATCGCCATAGTGTCCAAGTTGTTAAGATTGCAAGAGTGCGAAGACCTCTGCTATTGGAAGCAGAGTCGTTCAATCTGTCGCACCACTTTATCACACTATGGCCAAAACCTAATATATATATATATATATATATATATATATATATATATGGAGGAGAACTCTCTACCTCCACAACAACTAGCAATATGATACTAATTGATATCGTACCTTCCACCTCTACTAATAGACGTAAACAATAAAGCTTATGAGAGAACACATATATTGGGCCTTTGAGATTTATTGGAATTTCTTCATATGGATTTAAGGAATTATCCATATAAATTCTAACTGGACTCTTGTTAAAGATCCTACAAATTTTTTCTATCTCCATAGTGTCCAAGTTGTTAAGATTGCAAGAGTGCGAAGACCTCTGCTATTGAAAGCAGAGTCGTTCAGTCTGTCGCGCCACTTTAGCACACTATGGCTAAAACCTAATTTACTAGATCGAAGTTACACTTGCCCCCCATCACCAATAGCTTTGTACATCTGTCGAGAGAAAGAGCATTTGAAACCAAAGTCATACCGTCTCTAGGTTTCCTTCGCAAAGATAGCTAGCCATGCTATAGAAGTCAGTGAGTAGGCCCTAGTCTATTTTGAAGGAGCAGGCACACGAAGAAACTTGCATCGAGACGGCGCCCAAGGTTCCCAAGGAACAAAGGATCCAAAACACCCTTCAAACCGGAGAAGATAAGCGTATCTAGTCGAGTAAGCACCATATCCAGTTTCTGTCTAGGTGATGTCATTATCCTCTTCACTGAGGCTTTCATCAATTAGGTACCACAATCTAAAGTAATCAGCAACAAAATCTTGGGTGAGCTCGTGCGCAATGTCACCTATCCATCGATCACCAAACAGTGCCTCCGGCACTAATCCATTTTTCTGCTTGTCGTGCTGTGGTAGATCGATCATCATCATCATCACTTGACCATGAGGTGGAGCAATCCTCTACGACCACAATGTTGTAGATATGCTCATCATCCTCATGCACCTTCTCCTCCTTGTGCTCTTCCTTCTTGTTAAACATGCCATCATCGGAGGCTGCAGGATCTCCATAAAAAGCTTGGAGGACCAATCACACACATGATCAAGTGCATTGTCATCCTTGGCACAACTCAAGAAATAGTTAGCTTGTGCATCGAGTGGTAGGCAATCCTCTTGTGCTTGGGTTAGATTGTTCTCATCCAATATGTGAGTAAAACCTACAACCATGATCCACCAAAACTTGGGACCCAATGCATGGAAATAAAGCTTAGGTAAGGACAAAAAGAAAGATGAGAGAATTATAGTGATATTTTTTAATCCGATAAATTAATTAGTTGAATGTAGCTATATAGAGATTGCTTCGATGGATGTAATAATAGCCAAATCAGTCACAAAACTATTTGAAAGATATCTCAAGTAGAAAAAACACTTGTTACAATAAGAAAAAAATAGCTAGCTACACCTATTTGCATGAGCTACCTTTTGCTAGTTTTGATGAGTGTTGCTGCCAGGTAAAATAGTTTCAGGCTTTCAGTGTGCACTTCTTGTTGATTGTTATGCTGAAGAAAGAAAACTTTGCGCCTGCCATTTGTACATGCTTTCTTTTGTTCAGTATACGACCAAAATTCAAAATAAAGCACAGCACTTAACAACAAAGTTTACACTGTTGTCGCGTCGAAGAAACAGTCTGTACTCTGAGCACACAACATGATCAGTTACTGGGTTGAACAAAATGAGTTCCAACATGATCCAGTTATTTGCAGAAGAAAGGCTCATGCTTGCTTTGCAACCAGGAATGCCTCCGGAATTGGATCATGTTTTTCACCCAAAAAAATTGTGATTTGGGAGAAAAAATAGTGCTAGAATACACTCAAAACGACAAGCTTACGCATAACCTGCTGTTCTGCGTCCCACAAGCAAAGCAAAGAATTATCCTCTGCTAGCAGCAGCTCACAACAGCCTGACAGTAGCATTCACTTTTTCATCCTGTTGTGTGGTCTCTGCATATATGAAGCTACGAATCTAGCTACCAGTTGCTCCATCACTCCAGAGATCGTATACTCCAGAAATTCTTGCGTGCTCATGTCATCATCGTCTCTCTCTAACCAATCTCAGTTAAGAATAAAAGGATTCTGCATCTCTGTCGTTAGCTTGATTCGCCACTCGAATGCGAGCTATATAACACATACATGTCGACGCGCATGCATGGAGATCTCCTACAGTGCTAGCTAGTCAACAGACGAGCTCCTGGTCCGGCCATGGCGGGCGACGACATCACGGTGCACGTGGAGTGGCTGGCGCGCCGCCTGACGCAGCAGCAGGAGGACGCGGCGGCGACGGAGCAGCACCGGATCATGGTGAACACCCTCCTCGTGTCCCGCGTCCCCGACCACGTCCGCGAGCACAACCGGGACGCCTACACGCCGGGGCTCGTCGCCATCGGTCCGCTCCACGCCTCAGACAGCCGGCTTCGCGCCGGCTACCGGCTCAAGATGGCCTATCTCCACAGCCTCATCTCCCGCGGCCACCTGGACCCCGGGCGCCACCTCGCCGTCATCCAGAGCTACGTCCGCCTCGTCGCCGCGCGCGAGCGGGAGGTCCGCGCCATGTACGCCGCCGAGGACGTGGACATGAGCGCCGAGGACTTGATCCAGATGCTGGTGCTCGACGGCTGCTTCATCATCGAGCACCTCGTCAACGTCGCCACGGGAGTGGAGGAGGCGTCGCTGCACGCCACGCCGTTCGGGCCCGTGCAGCTGTCCGTCGACCTCGTCCTCGCCGAGAACCAGATCCCGTTCTTCGTCCTCGTCGACCTCATCAAGAGCACCAGGCTGCCGGAGTTCGACAACACGGGCTACCAGCCGGCGGAGCTGCTCATGAAGCTGGTGCTGTACTACCTCGCCGGCGAGAAGGGCCGCGACATGAGCGAGGGGCTGCCGGCCGCGAACGACGTCTGCCACATCCTGCACCTGCTCCACGCGATGGTCACCGCGGCGCGCACCGGGTGGGAGCCGCCGCCGCGGCTCCAGGACGCGGCGCCAGTGGAGATGATGCAGGAGGCGGCGCGGCTGCTGCGGCGCCTGCCGGTGCTGCTCCTGGTGCCGCTGCTGTACCCGATCCTGCCCGAGGAGAGCCGGTGGCGCGCGAGCTACGGGCGGGAGGTCCTGCCGTCGGCGAGCGACCTGAAGCGGATGTGGGTGCGGTTCAAGAAGGCGCGCGGCGGCAGCACGGGCAAGGCGCAGGCGGGCATCGCGTCGGTGCTGGGCCCGGTGCCGCTGGCCGTGAAGCTGGCGCACGAGGACCGGCTGCGCCTGCCGCAGCTGCGGATCGAGTTCCGGACGGCGCCGCTGCTGCTGAACTTGATGGCGTTCGAGCAGTCGGCGGACCTGCGCCCCGGCGACGTGTCGGCGTACGTGTGGCTCATGGCGAAGCTGGTGCAGTCGCCGGAGGACGCGGGGGTGCTGGTGGCGGCGGAGGTGGTGACGTCGTCCGGGAGCGAGAGCAAGGAGGACATCGCGCGGTTCTTCAAGCGCGTGGGCGCGGCGAGCGAGGCGGCGGCGGAGCTGGAGAAGAGCTACCTGGGCCAGACGCTGCAGAAGCTGCGGGAGCGGAGCCAGCACCCGCTCTTCATGATGTGGGCGGACGTGCAGCGCAACTACTTCACCGTGCCATGGGCCGTCGTCGCCGAGTTCGTCGCCTTCATCACCTTCATCTCGACCATACTGCAGACCTACGGATCCTTCAAGCATTGACACTCCACCACACCAAAAAAATTCACTGATTTAATTAGCTGCATTCTACTTAATTTCTTTTCTTGAAAAAAAAACAATTTTAATTTGTACGATGATTTATTTATTTATTTATTTATTTATTTATTTATTTATTTATTTATTTATTTATCTTTCTGTTATTAAGGATCCAAACGCATGTTAGTTAAAGTTTTCCTTTTGATTGGTAAACCTGTGTTAAATTTTAGTTGTGTCCAATCCAATTTATATAAGAACTATATATTTGAACAATGAAATCTACGACCTTACAGTTCACAACATTTTCGTTTGAATCCATTTCGATACCAAAATAATGGATATAATGTTTAGATTCACAAATATAGATCTGAACATTGTATCAATTTTTTTGGTATCGAGACAACTTCCCATAAAAAAGTCATCATAAACAATAAAGTTGCAGAACTTTTTCCTCTACAACTTATGAAAAAAAACGGAAACTAAAAACAAGAAAAAAAAAGATACAGGAGAAGGCGACTGCTCACGTAAGAAGAAAGGATAATTGACTGCATAAGTTGTAGAGGAAAAAAAAACTTATACAGTCAATACAGCCAAAACCACGCCTGTGACCTAAGTAAATTCACGGGGTTTTTTAAATCCATCTGTGAGATACACACGAAATACGTGCAGGATCATCATTAGAACTATCATACTTGCTGACCATCGATGAACCAATCGAATTAACCAACCAAAGTTGGCCTCCGTCATAATATATTGAACGGAGGAAAAAGCCTCTGTAACGGTGGGTCGGTAGTAAAAAGTCATAGCAAAACTGGTAGCGACTTACTAGAAAACAAGTAAGTGTAATTCGCCCTAAACAATAAAATATGTTGACGTGAGGAGGATCATATTTACTAGTTATATCATCCACAATTGCCGGAATCTCAAGATGTTCTTCAAACCAATTATATACTTTATTGAGATAGGTAACTAGCCCAACTCCCCCTCCGAGAACCGTATATGAACATTTCATCTCGTACGGCTCACCGGCTGCCCCTGCCCCGCCTCGGACCGGAGGAGCTCGCCCAGGGTCCCTGACCCGGCCGACTCCAACCGGGCCATGTATGCCTCGATCCCGCCGGCCTCACCGAAGCCGCTGCGGTCGCAGCCGTCGGAGATGGCGGCGATGTGGACGGCGCCGCCCGGGGGCGGCTGGCCGCTCTGGCCGAGCACGAACCGGGTCACAGCTAGAGTGCACTGGACGCCGCGGTGCGCGACGAGGCGCTTGCCGAACTGGAGGATCGGGTTGAAAATATTTGGTTTTTACTGTATGCTTATATAGTATACATTATGTCTAGATACAAAAATAATGTATCTAAAAAAGATAAAACATCTTATAGTTTAGAAGTACCAACCATGATCTATAAAAAGTAGGTTTTGTATTTATACCACTATTTGAAAAGTAAATGTTGATTTTTTTCCTTTTTCATTTTGATGAGTTCCCCCTTGCATTTTTCAAACTGAAGATTCAGTATGTCCCTACTCCATTAGAAGGATCTAATGGTGTCAATTTATCTGTAGGAAGACAACTTTGCCTATGCCGATTTGCTTTTACATTTAAAAAAAAAAGAACTGTTATGTTTTTACTCTTGTTTTGATTTTGAATCATTTGGTCAGCATTTTGAGATGTTCAAAGAATTTGGTCAGCAAGCTCCTACATACCTAGCTTGTTCAGAAGGTAAAATAACATTTTTTTATAGAACAAATTTTCAACACTAGAGTGTCACTCTTTTTGAGGCAGAGTGAGTATTAGGGTCTTGACATTAAAGGAAAATTTCACCATGCCACATTGGCTCAGGGTTACTCCATAAGCAAGACTTCCAACATCTTCCACCATTTATTATTACATTTAAATGATGCACATTATTTAATAGCAGAGGGAATTTCAAGGAGGGAGACAATGCTCGCTAGGGAAAGATAACAAATGCAGAACCAAGAGATACGAAAATTTCTACCCAACTAATTTAGACTTTCAGTCCTAGCTTGCCAAGAAACTCTTTGATGTTGTTATCGGAGCTGCCACCTTCACTCATGGCCTTCCTAGCCTTCTCCTTCCACTCAGCTGCATTTTGCTGATACTCCATGCTCCTGTCGCCATCCATCACCTCCCTTACACATCTCTCGACCTCCTCCTTCCTGACCACACCATCCTTGTCGGGCCGCACCCGCACGCCCACTCTCCACACATCCTCAATGTACTTGGCGTTCACAGGCTGATCAGACCACTGTGGCATCGCCACCATCGGCACGCCGGCGCTCAGTCCCTCCGTCGTCGAGTTCCATCCGCAATGTGTCATGAAGCACCCAACAGCCGGGTGCGCTAGCACCTCCAGCTGAGGGCTCCACGTCACAACGAGGCCTCTCTCCTTCGCCTTGTCGGCGAACTTGTCAGGGATCTTGGAAGTCTCCGATGCCCTAACGATCCACAGGAACGGCTTGCCGGAGTTGTACAGCCCCTCCGCCACCTCGGCCATCTGGACCGCGGTGGGCGCGGCAATGCTGCCAAAGGAGGCGTACACCACGGAGCGCGGCGGCATGCTGTCCAGCCAGGCTTTCGTCGTCGCCGTCTGCGGGGTGTAGAGGTGGAAGCCGTAGGACGTGTCCTCCGGCAAGGTGTTGTCCAGGTAGGCTGACGGCACGGTCGGACCCACCGTCTTGGCTCTCCACGTAGACGCCATGTAATCCGATTCCTTGCAAGATGTCAATGTGTGTGATGTTGTTAATTAGCCGGCGTGATTACCTAGAGAACGTACGACGTACCTGTGGCTGCAACTCGTAGAACGAGTTGACAAGGACGTGGTCGGCCGTGTGCAGGCCGTCGAACTGGCTCACCAGCAGGTCCAGGTGCGCGGGGCAGCCGCTGGAATCGGCTAGAAACGACGGCATGTCCACCGGCCGGAGCCCGAGCGACATCCCGGGCAGCTCCACCGGCTCCTCGCCCACCAGCGGCGGCTGTACCCGTCCGGCCCACGCGTGCGCGTACACCACGTCCACCGCGCACGGCTGCGTGAAGAAGGCCGTGCACGGGACGCCGCGCCGCCGCGCCACGCGCTGCGCCCACGGCAGGAACGCGTCGTACACCAGCACGTCCACGGGCCGGCCCTGCTCCGCCTCGGACCGGAGGAGCTGGTCCACGGTCTCCGACCCGGCCGACTCCAGCCGAGACAGGTACGCGGCGGCCGTGCCGGCCTCGTCGCAGCCGTCCGAGATGGCGGCGATGCGGATGGCGTCGCCGGGGCACGGCTGGCTGTCGCTGAGCACGGACCGCGTCGCGGCGAGCGTGCACCGCACGCCCCGGTGCGCGGCGAGGCGCTTGCCGAACTGGAGGATCGGGTTGATGTGGCCTTGGCTCGGGAACGGGAGCAGGAGGACGTGGATGCTGCTGCGCTCCGATATGTCGGCCATGGTTCGCGTTGGTCGCCCGCTCGCTCACTTACAATAGCTGTGAAGGGCTAGAGTGCGGCAGTGCACCCCTTTTATACCACGTTTGCGTGTGGAAAATCGATTGGTGCGTCACGGTAGCTCGTGATTTAATTTAATTCTATACATGCATGGACTAATCTGGCTTGCACATCACGTAAACGCTACGCATCAGCATTCAGCAGTGACAATGTATTGTATTTTCAGACGGCTGTCCAAGATCGAACAACTGACGTCAAAATAGAGGCAGTTCCAAATTGTAATGCTCATGTTGGTTGGTTGATTACCACAGTGCATACACAGCCTGGAAAGATGACGTAGGGTATGGCGTTACACACAATTCTTTGCGGCGATCAAGTCAAGTACTCCCTCCTTCCACATATGAATGCAATTATAGAATCATGCCAGCCAAAGTAACTCATGTTTGACTAACTTTACAGTAAATAGTATTAGCATTTATGTTTCTAAATAATTTTTTTTGTGAAAATAGATTTCATTCCATGACGAATCTAATGGTACTTATTTTATATCATGAGTGCTAATAATTTTTAATATAAATTTAGTTGAAGTTAAACCTGTTTGATTTATTGAAAAACGAGAATTAAATTTTTGGTTGACGGAGGAGGTACCTACCAACATAAACAGGGTGACACTGGAGTGCTGCACATGGCCGGCTAGGATGTGGGATCGGATCGCCCGTCGAGGCGTCGACGATTCGGCCGCTGTCACGCTCACCGGCTGGACCAATCGTCGTCCATCGTCAGTGATGACATCTGAAACTTGTCCTCACGCTGGAAGAAGGGAACAGCCTCTGGTGTCCAATCATCCAGCGCCAGCAATTTTGACAATTGTAGCACTTTCGTTTGTATTTAGTAATTATTATTTAATCGTAGACTAACTAGGCTTAAAAGATTCGTCTCGTAATTTACTATCAAATTATATAATTAGTTATTTTTTTATCAATATTTACTGCTCTATGCATATATCTAAAGATTTAATATGATAAAGAGAGTGAAAAATTTTAAAATATAAACGAGGCCTAGCATGCTTATGCATGCGCACACGCAAGCTGCCGGGGCCACCAGGAAACGATCTTGGCGTGCCGCTCTTCCTCGCCGCCGCCAGCCACCATGTCACAGTCTGCTGCAAATAAGGGCTCGTTTAGATGCTAAATTATTTCTAAATTCTACTATGCAAAAAGAAGATTTCCTGTTACATCAAAATATCGGTACATGTATGGAGTACTAAATATAGATGAAATCAAAAACTAATTGTACAGTTTAGTTGTACTTTGCGAGACGAATCTTTTGAACCTAATTAGTCAATGTTTGAACAATTATTACCAAATACAAACGAAATGCTACAGTATTGCACAGTAATTCGTCTTCAACCAGGAATAAACCCTGTACAGTGGACAGCCGCCCTACCCATGTGTCGACTACTATAGCGCACTGTTGCGCTGAAGAAAATACTTAAAGGCAGTGTTTAGTTGCTTCCAAATTCCAAAAATTTTATAAGATTCCCTGTCATATCGAATCTTTAGATGTATGTATGGAGTATTAAATATAGGTAAAAAAATAACTAATTACACAGTTTGTCTATAAATGTCGAGACGAATCTTTTGAGC
Source organism: Saccharum spontaneum (assembly GCA_022457205.1). NCBI lineage: Eukaryota > Viridiplantae > Streptophyta > Magnoliopsida > Poales > Poaceae > Saccharum > Saccharum spontaneum. Next base: position 10,789,820 of record CM039613.1, read on the forward strand.
TAGTTAATCCATGATTTAATAAATTTTACCAAATAACAACGAAAAGTATTACAGGAACTTTACACCAACTTTTACACCATCTAAACACTGCCGAAGCCGATTTTTCTACGCAAGGTGGCGCTGAAGAAAACACTGTTCAACTGATTTTTTTCTAATGTTTGCCTGTCACTGTTCATCGCTTTTTTATCGTATTTTGCTGTTCACGTAGGCCTTGTTTAGATGGCAAACTTTGGAGGCAAAGTTTGCATAGTAAGTGTCCCATCACACTGTAGCAATTTTGTTTTTATTTGATAATAATTGTCTAAATATTGATTAATTAGACTTAAAATGTTCGTCTCGTAAAGTACAACAAAACTGTGTAATTAGTTTTTGATTTCATCTATATTTAGTACTTCATATATGTGCCGGCATTTTGATGTGACGGGGAATAGGAATTTTGTATAGTAAATTTGGGAGGCAAACTTTCAAATCTAAAGAAGGCCTTAATGTTGTTCGCCTAAACAAGGACGGGCACGACGGAGCGCCAGCACATCGTAGTGGAACTTGCATTGGAGAGGAATCAGCCAGCCACCGATTTTTTTTTAAAAAAAAGGGAGCAGTCACGTTACCAAAAGTAATGCAAAGGTTTTTAGCTGAAAATAATTTACCACATGAACATGATGCCAAGGGGATGAATATTCTTACACAACAGCTGTATAATTGTGCGGTGGTCGTCCCTCTTCATTACTTGTCCGTAATATAAAGCTGTGTAAGGAATTTCCATCATGGTGAACAAAGAAATGGAACGAATATAATTTATCAAAGGAGGTAATGATTTCAAGTTTTCAACCGTGCATATAGATTAGTTTTGGAGCTTGGCGCTGTACTGATGCAAGACCTGTATTAAACATTTCCATGTTTCTGTCGTTCTTGTTAGAGTAATGACACTAAATGGACAAAACATACTGAGACAGGACATATCGTGGTTGAACAGCAGAGCATCATATGATTTGAGCACTGAATGGGGGACTATCATGCTCGACAAAGGAGGGCAACTTTCAAAGGCTAATAAAAAAGGCAAGCAGTAAAAATATCTGGAACTGAAGTTCAAATAAGTATTGTATAAAGCACTGAGCACAGCATAATATATCATCACTCTAACCACGGTATACACATATACTTTGTTGGGAGCAATATGAGGGAAATGGTAAAATCAATTTAGTAAAAGGATTCTTTTTTTATCGACGGGAGATTTATTTATTTCTGAAATACCAGCCAAAAGGCAGCTAAAACTTGGGGCACCCAAAAAAAAAGTAGAAAACATGGAGATATGAATATCCCGTACGTCCAACAGAATGGTGGTCAGCAGTCCTCACTCAATGACCTATAAAATCAACCGATCCAACCTAACGAATCAGTTCCGTGAAATGACCCAATGTCAAGGATTTTGCTCTAATGATGGGAATATGCTTTGGTTTGCTCAAACGTGGATACGGTAATAGTATATATAAGATAATAAAATTTCAAACGCAAGAAGTGCACTTTGAGAAGGTAATAATTAGTGTTAAGGTCAACGCGTCAGCACGCAACATGGTTAAAGTTGTCTTTGTAGAATAAATATTGTTGCAAACATTATATCACAGACAGTTTGCACCATGCAATGGTGGGTTGAAAGGTTCTTGTTTAGTTTTGATAATTGAGTGACAATTTAGGTAGACTAATGTGTTTAAATGTGAGATACACAAGTAATTAGTCCACAGATACACTTGTGTGAGCAAGTCATGCCATGACGATGAAGATGGCTTGGATTTGTTACAAAGATCACACATGTGTTGAAGGAGCTCATTGCTTATGAGACGTGATATTGAGTCATGTGACTAAGGAGGAGAAGATCAAGACAAGACTTAGCTTGATGGACCGGTTGCAAGCGTGAAGGGTAAGTTGGAGGCTTTGGAGTGATGGACCGCATGACGGTGAAGCTTGAACAAGACTTGGCGCCGATGGACGAATGCAACAGTGAAAAGCAAGTGAGGTTAAGATCAATGAACCAACAAGGTCACATGATGATATGAAGTGGATCATATCATTTGTGATATGGTTGGTGCATGTGTTGCATCAACGATGGAGGAGATGAAATAGAATGCGCAAGGCAAATGTATATTTGTAGGGCATTTCATTTCATCGGTCATAGGTGTGTAGAGAAGGTTATGACCGGGTTTAGAATAGATGGCCATACTATCAAGAGGGGTAAATTTATTTGCATATCGGTCATCTAGTTCCACTCGAGTGATCTAACTTTGCGATGTTGCTAGGATCGAGTGGCATGGTGAATTGAGAGGTTAACTCCTTAAAAATGATTGTGAAAATGCTAACACATATACATATGATGGTGTACACTTGGAGGTGTTGGCACATTTGCAAAGGAGAAGAAGTTGGTGTTGAGAAAGGAGCTGTTCGCGCTGGTCACAGGGTGACCGGACGCGTCCGACATTGAGACCAGACGCGTCCGTGTGTGTTACCCTAGCTCGGGCTTATGCAGCAGAGGTGATCGAACGCGTTCGGTATTGGGACCAGACGCGTCCGGTATTTGGACCTAATGTGAGCTACTAGGGCAGAGGTGACCGGACTATGGCGTGCATCTGATCAGTAGTGATCTGACGCGTCCGATCATGCTCTAGACCTCTCGGTGTAGTTTTTCATCGTGATCGGACGCTCGGTACTTCGTGTGACCTGGCACTGAGCATCACGTCCGGTCAGAGGGGGCAGCGCACGTGGCTTTGGGCGATCTGACACATGGTGCATCTGGTCTGGTTGGTCCTCAGCAGCTTTGGAGCTCTCTAGACTTGACCTGATGCTGCCTCTTCAGCGTCTGATCAGTCTCTAATGGTGCGTCCGATCAACTCATGTCAGAGCGTGCAAAGAGAGCCATTGGACGCCAACGGCTACTTCATTTGAAGGGGACACATGGCATCGCAGCAGCGATCGAACGCGTTTGGTCGCCATACTGGACGCGTCCGATCAGTTCGTAGGAAACCCAGTGAAGGAGTAATGTCTCTATTTGGCCCTTGTGCTATAAATAGAGGGGGGTCCTGGCCATGGCTAAGGTTGAGCTCGTGTCCATGCTTGAGAGTGCTTAGGAGCCCTCTAACTCACTTATGCTTGCAAGAGTGCGAATCGAATGCGAGTGAGTGATTCTACTGTGTTGCATTGTGAGATTGCATCAAGTGGCACTAGGTGATCGAGTTGTAAGCCAGTGGTGCTTGTTACTTTTGGAGGTTACCACCTCCTAGATGGCTTAGTGGTCATGAAGAACGCAGGAAGATTGTGTGGTGCTCCGGAGAAGGATTTGAGCAGTATTGCGCTCACCCCGCGAGAGCCGTGAAGAGCAACTCTAGTAGAGCATTGTCGGTGTTCTAGAATGAGGGTTGTCTAGAGACGAGACAAGTGAATGAAGCTGCGCGTCGGAGCCTCCGATGGTGTGCAAGGTGGACACAAGATGTATATTGGTTCGGGCTTAACGTCCCTACTTTCAGTGCTCGCTGCTGCTCATGTTGCTTTGCACCGAAGTGCTTGTAGTAGAGGGATACAAGCTGGTCGAGAGAGGGATAGCTCCCAGGTGTAAGGTCCTAGATGGCTAGAGGGGGGGTGAATAGCCTATTTTAAATTCTACAAGAACCACTAAGCAAACTTGTTAGAATAACAAACGGCGTAAAGCGAGTTTTGCTTAGCCAAAGGTTTTGATGCAAGCCTCCTATCCACAAGTCTAGTAGATTAAGATCTCTAGTTCACACAAGAGCTAAGTCACTAAGGTTACACTAGAGAACAAGCTAACACTACTAGCAAAGCTACTACTAGAGCTACACAAGATAAACTAGTGAATGTAAATGCAAGAGAGAGGATTGTGATTATTATACCGACGGTGAAGTGAAGATGTTGCCAATCACCAAGATGATATACAATCAATCAATATTGACAACAACACAAAATGAAGACCAATCACCGGGAGACAAGAGACACAATATTTGTTCACCCGGTGTTCACTTGTGCACCGACAAGCTATGTCACCGGTTGTGTCGACCAACACCTAGATGGTTCCCCGGTGTGACCCTCAAGTCACTTACCCCTCAAGGCACGCCCCGCAAGGCACCGCAAGACACCACTCTCAAGTGAGGTAACTCAATGACACGCGGATTCCACTAGAGTTGCTTTTGGCGTCCCGTCGAGGAAAGCACAAGAACCTCTCACAATCAACCGGAGGTGGCCAAGAACAATCACCTTCTCTTGCCAACGCCTCCAACAATCTCCAAGCCGGCTAGGAGCGGTACTCTCCAAGAGTAACAAGAAATCCACCGGCTAAACCACCCACAAGTGCCACTAGATGCCCTCAAGCTATGCAATGCACTTTGGGATCACTCAATCTCACTTTTGATTTGCAATCAAGCAAGAGAGATGAGTGGGAGGAGTAGCTCTAGCTCAAAGGATGCACAAGAGTGTTAGAAATGCCAAGAGACCTCCCCAAGGGCCGGCCAACAAGTATTTATAAGCATCCCAAACAAATAGAGCCGTTACAACTCCACTGACCGTTTTTCGCGGGATGATCGGACGCGCCGGTCGTAACTGACCGGACGCGCTACACCGCGTCCGGTCGCCCTGTGACGTCCATGTGTCCTCAAATTTCAAACTTGTCCGTTGGATCCTCCAACGGTCACTGCGCGCCAACGGTCAAACGAGCGACCGGACGCGCTGCTGCAAACGACCGGACGCACCGGTGTGCACAGTACCCGCGCGCGCGAAGACAAGACCGGACGCGCTCCTTGCAACGACCGGACGCGACAGTGCCAGCGTCCGGTCGAAGTCCAGTAAGCTCCCTTGACGACCGGACGCGTCCGATCGTGTGTGACCGGACGCGGACCGCGTCCGGTCGTCCTTGTGAATCGCTGATCGTCTGACCGGACGCGCCGGTCCCGCGGGTCACCGGACGCGCCGGTGGCAAACCCTAGCTCGCGCGCCTGACGCCCGCGCTGTACTGACCGGACGCGCCGGTCACACCGTGACCGCGTCCGGTGCAGCATCCGGTCACCTCTGTGACCGCGTTCGATCGTTTCTTTTTTGACTTCCGGCGCAATGGAAAATAGGCATTTCATTTCCCCGAAAACCATAGCGCGACCAACGCCACCTTTGCAAATGTGCCAACACCATCAAGTGTACAACTCCATGTGCTTGTGTGTTAGCTTTTTCTCAATCATTTTCAAAGGTTTTCCAGTTAGCTCACTAGGCCCTACATGCAATGCACTTCATGAATTCACCTAGTGGCACCCATGCGTCGAATAACCGATAAGACTTCCCCTCTTAATAGTTCGGCTATCGATCCTAAACCACTCACACCCTCTATGGTGTCTTGAGTGTGAAACAAAATGGCCCTATGGTTATACCTTTGCCTTGAGCCCATTTTGTTTCTCCAAAAGATATGATCCACTTCATATCATCACATGACCGTCTCGATCCATCGACCTTGACTTCACTTGCTCTTCACCGTTGCATTGGTCCGTCGGCGCCAAGTCTTGCTCAAGCTTCACCATCGCATGGTCCTTCGCTTCGAAGCCTCGACTAGCCCTTCACCTTCATAACCGGTCCATCGAGCCAAGCATCATCTTGGTCTTCACCATCTTGGTCATATGAGTCAATGTCATGTCTCATATTCAATGACCACCTTTATCTAAATCATCCACTTAGATACAAAGGTTAGTCCTAGGTTTCATCAATTAGCCAAAACCAAACTAGGGACTTTCACCAGGTCTCTGTGTGTGGGTGTGTTTGGGTGTTTTAGTGTGCTCTTAGTACATTTCCATTGCCTGGTGTCATCCCACCGTTGTTCTTATCGAGGGTCCCTCCCTCCCCTTTTATAGTATGCAAAGGGAGGGGTCGGGTTACAACATTTGGATGTATAAAAATAGAAAGAGAATGCCCTAAGGCGCTCCCTATTCCTAGCTTTCCTCTTAGTTCGTGCATTTGCACAGTCATCATTGCGGTGGTGGCATGCCGTGGCTGTAGATGACGCGGCGAGGCCATACCCTGACACGATGTCATGATGAAGAAGATTTCGTGGCCCTGAAGCTGCACCGACAAAAAGGTAGGGGGGCCTGGACGACCATTGCTCCCCGTCCCATTGAGGTGGACATGATAGGGTGCGGCGTAGCGTAGCTTCTTCTTGTTACTGCCGTGGGGGGCGAGAAAGAACTGTGGGAGCCTTGACTGTATTATGAATCAGGTGTTACAAGTTCCTAGGCAATCCTGCATGACGCGGCGAGCTCCTGTTCCTTAACAAGAATAGGTAGGGGCCCGTGCGTACCCGTGGCAGTGTGTTACAGTGGGGGGTCGAGTGAAGCAGTAGCTGTGCAAAGGGGTCAAGTGCCTTGATGATGTCACAGGGCTCGGGCGCCTGTATGACATCACGAGGGTCGGACGAGACGGAGAGGGGTCGGATGAAGCAGAGGAGCGCTGGGGGGCTGTTGGGCATTCTTAACGTCACTACCAAAAGTAGACTTATTTTTCTAATTCTGATAACGGCGCCAAAAATGCCAAACCTATCCCTCATGCCACTTAAGCCAAGTTGTCATCCCCAGCATGACATGAGAGACGCGGTATTGAAATATGCATTTGCTCATCAAGATAAATAATAAAAGGGATCTGCAAGCGCACAGATTAATACCGATGTAGCATTTTAACCGGGAAGTATTCCAGGTATCGTTATTTATATTTTTACCACTGGGAAGGGATTTCTAAGTATCATGGTTGATAATGGAATGAGAATATGGAACTGAGTACACATCATTGCATGTATAACCGAGAGTATTTATCAATCTCTTTATACAGGTATAAATGTCACATTAAGTAAAGGTAAAGTGATAATGGTGACAAAGATAATTAATCTGATTAGCTAGCCACATATAATAATGATAAGCACCTCAACAGATATTCTAGCAAGTCATTAGCATGAAATTAGGATGAACTACAAAGATATTCCCTAAGTTATTATTAACTATAAAGTCTAGCATATCATAGTTAGTGCAATTATACTTGGCAATCATGGTGAGAAAAGACTATATCCATGCATAGTGAATATTAGCAAGGAAGATGAAGAACATAGCAATCACTCCCCTGTAATAGTGTTGCTCTGCCTGCCCTATACACGAGAGGGGGACTATATAAGAATCAACGAAGCTGTCACTATCGCGAACTACCCCACAATCCGGCATATAGGGTGCAATCGCAGATAAATATGGTATAAACACCACGTCTACACAATAATTATCATTCACCCACTGTACACATGGATAAACGCTATACGATCCTAAGCATGTATATAATTCCAATCTAACTAAGCCAAGCATATAACTATGATAAACTAAGAACAATATAATTGCAAATATAATCAAGTAGAGCAAAGTCATAACCAATATATTGAAATAGAACAAAGTCATATTCATAATATTGAAGAACAATGATGAACAATTGAAGAACAAGAGAGGAATTACCAAGAATCCTCTTGACAGATCCGAGAACCAATCGAAGATTGACTCCTTCTAGTTCTGATCCTATGTAGCTATGCTAACTAGAGATCTAGTTGATGTGGTGGCTCTAGGGCTTGATCAGAGGCTCTCCTCCTGAATTAGGGTTTGAAGTATGAGACGAGGGCCTCTCCTTCAGGGGCAGGGGCCTTGCTTATATAGCCCTTTCGGATGAATCTGGGCCGTTGAATCAAACCGACATTGATCGTGCGGTTTTCCTTGATCCTCTAGGTCGGTGGAGCATAATCCTCGAGGCGGAGCCTGATTGGTCCACAGGAGGGGGCGGGCACCCTGGGGACTAGGGCGGGCGCCCTGTCTCCGGCCCCGTTACGCCTCCCGTTCGTTCCCATGGCTTCTAGAGTCTTCTAGATGCAAGATAATTACGTGTTCGGTTAATATCCCGTCATTAATCCGACATGTGGGCCTTTCTTCCGTATTTCCTGATAACCCCCTGCAGAAATAGATAAACAGCAAAACTCATGGAATTCTGTCAGATAAAACCCTAAGTCTAGGTGTTGGTTTCATTTGGATCCTTTTCTCTATTTATTTGATAGTTATAATTGATACTTAAGGACCGTCAACAGTGGTCAGCAGTCCTCGCCCAATGACCTATGAAATCAACCGATCCAACCTAACGAATGAGTTCTGTGAAATGACCCAATGTCAAGGATTTTGCTCTAATGATGGGAATATGCTTTGGTTTGCTCAAACGTGGATACGATAATAGTATATATATAAGATAATATAATTTCAAACGCAAGAAGTGCACTTTGACAAGGTAATAATTAGTGTTAAGGTCAATGCATCAACCCACAGCACGGTTAAAGTTGTCTTTGCAGAATAAATGTTGTTGCAAACATTATATCACAGACAGTTTGCACCATGCAATGGTGGGCTGAAAGGTCCTTGTTTGGTTTTGGTAATTGAGTGACAACTTAGGTGGACTAATGTGTTTAAATGTGAGATACACAAGTAATTAGTCCACATGTATACTTGTGTGAGCAACTCATACCATGACCGTGAAGACACCACGTCTACACAATAATTATCATTCACCCACTGTACACATGGATAAACGCTATACGATCCTAGGCATGTATATAATTCCAATCTAACTAAGCCAAGCATATAACTATGATAAACTAAGAACAATATAATTGCAAATATAATGAAGTAGAGCAAAGTCATAACCAATATATTGAAATAGAACAAAGTCATATTCATAATATTGAAGAACAATGATGAACAATTGAAGAACAATAGAGGAATTACCAAGAATCCTCTTGACAGATCCGGGAACCAATCGAAGATTGACTCCTTCTAGTTCTAATCATATGTAGCTATGCTAACTAGAGATCTAGTTGATGTGGTGGCTCTAGGGCTTGATCAGAGGCTCTCCTCCTGAATTAGGGTTTGAAGTATGAGACGAGGGCCTCTCCTCCAGGGGCAGGGGCCTTGCTTATATAGCCCTTTCGGATGAATCTGGACCGTCGGATCAAACCGACATTGAACGGACGGTTTTCCTTGATCCTCTAGGTCGGTGGAGCATAATCCTCGAGGCGGAGCCTGATTGGCTCCGGGGCCAGGGCGGGCGCCCTAAGGACCAGGGCGGGCGCCCTGTGTCCGGCTCCGTTACGCCTCCCGTTCGTTCTCGTGGCTTCTGGACTCTTCTAGATGTAAGATAATTACGTGTTCGGTTAATATCCCGTCATTAATCCGACATGTGGGCCTTTCTTCCGTATTTCCTGATAACCCCCTGCAGAAATAGATAAACAGCAAAACTCGTGGAATTCTGTCAGGTAAAACCCTAAGTCTAGGTGTTGGTTTCATTTGGATCCTTTTCTCTATTTATTTGATAGTTATAATCGATACTTAAGGACCGTCAACAGGGGCTCATGATGAAATACAGGCCCGATCTTCCGAGAGGTAACCGGTAAGTTCGACTTGTGGAGATCTCGACGTTGGCGATCCGGCTTCAAATCAGACACGATTCGAACCCTGCAACCGTTACACCACAGCTCCGTTGGTTATCAACCAAGCACAACTTGATTGACCTCGCCAAGAAGGCTTTTCCTGCAAGCGAATCGAAGAACACAAGCAAGAAGGTAAAAACACGCAATCTAAAATTGCAAATATGAATGATGCGAATATCAATATAGGGTTCAAGAACTCGGTTCCAAAGGACTAATCGACACAGTGGAGGAGATCAAGAATAGGGGCCCTGGATCACTGTAAAAGGATTTGTCACCACAGTTACAATGAGCAATTCAGTTTCTCGATGGAAAACTAAACTCTAAACAAAACCCAATTGTCTAGCAGCGGCGGCGGCTATTTTTATAGTCTAAGACTCGACCTAGGGTTGAGGACGGCCAGGGGTTGGGCGCCCACAACTTGGGCTTAAGGCCCGACACGATACATGGCCAAGTTGGCCCAAATAGGTGACGCAGCACCTTGCCGTGGTCACACAGATTGATCGACAGACCTTCTGGAGCTGGGATCAGATCCAAAACGACGGCGTCGTCGTCCCCTTTCCAACGCATCCAAGAACGCCCCGTTTCGATGTCGTATGCGAGAGTTATGACCAAAACAGTGACGACGTGTCTGCTGAATCCGAGGGTGACGTGACAGCTGAGTTGGGGACGAATTGCAACTTGGAGAAGACCATAGCGTCGGTGTGTCTAGCGTGGCGATGTCCTCATCATCCTCCCCTTCTTGAATTGGAGTCGTTCTCGACTCTATCTTGGCGATGTCCTCATCATCCCCTCCTTCTAGAATTGGAGTCGCCCTCGACTTTATCCCATCATCAGCGAACTCCTGCAAAAGATTAGTGACAGCAGGCAATGCACCAGACATAATAGGTTGACAAAACATAGTATAACATGGTGCATCAGGATTATCACATAACTCAGCAGTAGCAGAAGTTGTAGCAAGAAAAGTACTTCCTTTTAACTTAATCCCATTATTTTTAGCAATGTCAGTTGGTGGTTTATTTTTAATCTCTTTAGCATGTTTAATAATTTCTGTAGGAGACAAAGGCAGCAATGTAATTTTCTTATCCTTATGTACGATAGTGTATGTATTAGTTCTACCATGGTGTATAGCATCATTATCAAATTCCCATGGACGACCTAACAAAATAGAACAAGCTTGCATAGGGACAACATCAAAATCAGCAGTATCATGATAAGAACCTGTGAAAAAGCTAATGCGTGCTGATTTAGTTACCTTAGTCTTACCACTATTATTGAACCATTGAAGTTTATATGGATACGAATGTTGTCGTGTGGTCAAGCCAAGCTTCTCAACCAAATCTGAACTCACCAAGTTATTGCAACTTCCGCTATCAATGATAGTGAGAACACGACAACCCTGCACAATGAAATACATGTGGAACAAATTGTTTCGTTGGATCTTCATCTCGTCTTCATGTCCCACACGTGTACTTAACACACGCTGCACAAGAAGGCTAGGGTAATCCGCAGCAGCAGCCACAGAGTCAATGATGATAGCCTCCTTGTCTTGATCACCCTCGGTGGAAGCTGCATCAACGTTAGCAGCAAGGGCTAAATCATCTTCAACATCACTAGTACTTACATATCCATCCACGGTAGCAATGAAAGCACGACGACTGGGGCAATCCTTCATGACATGTCCCATGCCTTTACATCGGTGGTAAATGATTTTAGCGCTGGACGAGGAGGAGCTAGTAGAAACACCTGGAGTGGCACCGTTCTTCTGCACATCAGACAATTTACTTACCCCATGTGGTTCAACAGAAAGCTTGGGCGTCTCCGGCTCAGAGCGCTGCTGAAAATTCCTTCCATTGTTAGACCTGAAAGGCTGGTGTTGTTTGCGGCCCTGTACTTCACGTTCTGCCTTAATAGCAAGATGATACAATTGGGAAAAATTGCGCCATTCTTTGTAATCAAGTATGTTCTGGATATCATGGTTTAGACCACCAAAAAATCTAGCACTAGCATCATTATCATCTTCATTTATACCACAACGGGCTAAACCAATAAGCAATTCTTGATAGTAAGCTTCTACTCCTTTATCACCTTGTTTTAAAGTTTGCAGTTTCAAACGTAAATCATGTTGGTAATAAGGAGGAACAAAACGAGATTTCATACGTTGCTTTAAAGCATTCCAAGTTTGAGGCACAGCAGCAGCATTATTAGCATTGCAAAGATCACTCCACCAGAATAAAGCAAAATTAGTAAACTCACTAGTAGCAAGTCTAACTCTATGCTCAGCAGGAACATTATGAGAATCAAATTTTTGTTGAACAGAAAGCTCCCAATCTAAATAAGCCTCTTGATCAACATTACCAGCAAAAGAAGGAAGGCTAAATTTAATTTTAGCAAAAGGATCATTATTACCATGATTATTACCTCCCATACCGCGACGGTTGAAGTTGAGGCGGCGACGGGCATAACCGTCAGCATTCACATCCGCATCGTCATCACCAAAATCATCCGCATCGTCATCACCAAAATCATCCGCATCGTCATCAACAGCACGATGAGGTGGAGGACGTTGCTCGAGTTGTTCAATGCGGGTGACCAGATTGTTCACATTGCGCGTTAGCTCGGTCATAAGATTACGTTGTTCAGTCATGAACGTTGTAAGCTCACCCTTGGACACGCAATCATTGAAGTCCGTCGGAGATCCTGCCATGGTTAGAAGATAGAAAAAGACAACACCAAAGTATTATCCCTATCAACTAAAAGGAACCAAGTGGTGGTGGTGGTGAAAGTGGAATGCAAAATCACAAGCGGCTTACCACCGTCTTGCCTGTATTCTTACCAACGCCAAACAAAAGCAAAACCAACGTGGCGAAGCAATCTGTTGTTAAGCGTGGGTAACAGTTGCAAGATGAACCTATGCTGACAGAAGAATATGTGGAGCTATGGGTAGGCACACAATATGACAGCAAAGATTAGCAATTAACGAATACAGATTAGCGATTGTTCAATCCGGATCCAAAGTACAAATCACAGCTGCTGGCTAAGACGTGTCGAGACGTAGCGCAACAAGGTGAAAACAAAGGATGATGGAAAGAACGCACAGAACAAGCAAATAACCGGATTTTTTCTTTTTTCCTGAATTTTTCCCTGATTTTCCCAAAAGGCACTAGTAGGAATCAAACTTTTTTATTTTTTCACTATTTTTTTTATATTTTTCTCTGAACAAGGATCACAAAATATGCAACCACAAAAATTGGCACCTACAACTGAGGTGGGATGTGGTCTGCAGAAAAATAGCACGTTCTCTGAAAAGCGTGCAAAAACTTTGATAATTTTTTTCTTTATTTTCCTGAATTTTTTTTCGCAATTTTAACAAAATCAAACAGGACGAAGCCGAGTTTGGGTCGGCTCCAAATGGTGTCAAGAAGCTGCTGTAAAAATTTTAGATTTTTCTGATAAACGAGCGAAAAGTTATGCATGTTTTACCGAAGGTATCTCAAGTTATGTTTTTCGGAAGGCACAACACGGCAGCGGCAGTTAGGGCAAAGCGTCCCTAAACTCCAACACCGATCACAAGATCGTCCCTGTGACTCCAACAGCGACAGTAGGTATTCGCCTGATGATGTAAGGAGGGCTGCGATGCAGGCAAAATAAGAGCGGCTTGCAACCTATCTAGGGTTTGCGCGGCGGCGAGAAGTTACACAAGGCGGCTAGCGGGGGCAAGTCGAGTAATGTGGTGGCTTCGACTTGTTGTTTGGAAACGGTGGATGGGATAGCGGTGGAAAACAAAAATCACAGCAACGGGCGATTGAACTACGACCACGATCACAATCCTAAACCAGCAACAAGACTCGACCACGGACACAAACTCAACAACGCGAATCTGAAACGAAATTGCAAAGACACAAAAGGTGATAGGACAGCGGAAATTGAAATATTTTTGGACTTTTTGTGGACTCTAGGTAATGAACAAATATGAATCTAAGGCAAACGAGAATATACCTCGCGGTAAACCTAAAATCTCTGATACCAATTGATGAAATACAGGCCCGATCTTCCGAGAGGTAACCGGTAAGTTCGACTTGTGGAGATCTCGACGTTGGCGATCCGGCTTCAAATCAGACACGATTCAAACCCTGCAACCGTTACACCACTGCTCCGTTGGTTATCAACCAAGCACAACTTGATTGACCTCGCCAAGAAGGCTTTTCCTGCAAGCGAATCGAAGAACACAAGCAAGAAGGTAAAAACACGCAATCTGAAATTGCAAATATGAATGATGCGAATATCAATATAGGGTTCAAGAACTCGGTTACAAAGGACTAATCGACACAGTGGAGGAGATCAAGAACAGGAGCCCTGGATCACTGTAAAAGGATTTGTCACCACAGTTACAATGAACAATTCAGTTTCTCGATGGAAAACTAAACTCTAAACAAAACCCAATTGTCTAGCAGCGGCGGCAGCTGTTTTTATAGTCTAAGACTCGACCTAGGGTTGAGGACGGCCAGGGGTTGGGCGCCCACAACTTGGGCTTAAGGCCCGACACGATACATGGCCAAGTTGGCCCAAATAGGTGACGCAGCACCTTGCCATGGTCACATAGATTGATTCACGGACCTTCTATAGCTGGGACCAGATCCAAAACGACGGCGTCGTCGTCCCCTTTTCAACGCATCCAAGAACGCCCCGTTTCGATGTCGTATGCGAGAGTTATGATCAAAACAGTGACGACATGTCTGCTGAATCCGAGGGTGACGTGACAGCTGAGTTGGGGACGAATTGCAACTTGGAGAAGACCATAGCGTCGGTGTGTCTAGCGTGGCGATGTCCTCATCAGCTCAGGCGCTTATCCTTTGGCTTTGATTTTGAGCAAAGTAAGGCCTGGGCTGGCTGTGATGGGCTGTGGGCCGTAATTTTGCCTTAGTGGGTGGTTTTTGCGGTGAAAATGGGTTACCCTATTTTGCTGGTACCCGACAGTAGCCCCCGAGCCTTTGGAGGAATAAGTTTTATTCCTCTAGAGGCTTAGAGATGAGCGAGCAATATGTTTTTGTGTTCTCGAGGATTTTTTCGGTGGGTGTGCGCAAGCGCACCCGCCGGGTGTAGCCCCCGAGGCCTTGGGGGGTAGTGTACCCCTTCAAGGGCTGAGATTCGAGCATGCGACCATAGAGTTGTGGGCAACCTTGGCTGTTCGCTAGGCTGACAAGGTAGGGTTAGCCCCCGAGCCCTTGCTCTATAAAAGTTGGAATGCTACAGAGAACGGGCGTCCTTGACTAGCCGTTGGCTGGTTGCGGTGGGGTTCGCCCCCAAGCCCCTTCTCTTTGCAATGGTTCTTCATGCCAAGTCCTTTGATTTCCTCCGCGGGCCTCTGAAACTTGGCTTGAAGTATGTGGGTCGTCCCAATCACCATCCGCCGGCTCTTGGTACAGTTTTGGTGTATTTCGTTGGGCCCAAGGAAGGCCTTTCTAGGTGAGTCTTGGTGAAAGGTGTTTTTCCTTTACCATGACCCATGGTTGGCCCATGGACGTGCTGGTGATCAGTTGTGTGGAAAGGAAGGTGAAAGGGTGTAGTGGTGGTTTTTGTTAGAGGTAATTGAGTGCGGTTTTGACGCGTTGTGGCTTGGTTGGTGGAAAAAGTGGGCAACGGTTCGTGATTTGAAACTTTGTGGTCTTGGTGAGAGGAGAGGACGGAGGTTCATGAATCAAGACCACATTGATCGCCCCGGGAGGCTGTGCAACCAAACGGTCGCTTGGGGTCTATTTATACCCGGCCTGGATTCCTATGGTTCTAGGGTCTATGGATAGATAAACTTCACTTCTACATACTCACTTTGGGCACTGGCTTACGCCTGGTCTACCAAGCGATACCGGCCTATAGCTCTACGCTATGCCCGGACGTGGGGGATTGCAAGGGACAGATAGGGGTGTCACCACCTACCGCCTACCCCTCAATCGTGGATGAAAGCATCTAGGCCCCAAGGTTTGGTTTCGGTAATTAATGACAACACTTTATTACCATGACTAACGTGTGTTTTGCAGAAACATTGGTAAGTTAGGTCATGGAGGTGATAACTGCTTTGAGCACTGTGGCTTCGTGTCCCTTGATGGAAATCGTTTCGGTTTTCAAAAGAGAGACGTCAAGATTAAGGACGGTTAGTTCCGGATGACGAAGTGTTGAGACACATTCGGAATAGTCGTTAGGATCTTCGTTTTTCTCTTTTGGCCGTACTATAAAGGGGGGCATGAATGGGTAGCTTGACCTAGGCGAGTCCTATGTTTAGGTGTGGTGCACACTTGTTAAACTTGGCGCTAGGCTTCCCTAGATTAGCTCAAGGTTCAGTTAGAAGCAACTTGGTTGAAGTTGCGACGCGTTTCGACGAGTTTCGGGCTGTTTTCCAGGCACCGGACGCGGTCTTCGGGAACACCGGACGCGTCCGGTGTATTCGTTACCGCTGTTAGGGTTCGGCCCTGACCATCGGACGCGGTCCTCGCGAGGACCGGACGCGGTGGTCAGCGACCGACACGTGTCACCGAGAGAGAACACCCGTCGGACGCGATACTGGACTTGATCGGCGAGTCCGGTGCGAGTCCAGTAAGGTCCAGAGAGGACCGGACGCGTCCGGTCTTCAGGCATCGGACGCGGCCTCGCGTCCGGTGTGAGTCCAGTAAGCACCCTTGCACGTCGGACGCGTCCGGTGCTACCTGACCGGTGCGTCCGGTGGTTCGTTTTCAAAAACGGGTTTTGACCGTTACGGGGGACCGGTGCGTCCGGTGCGTTGCACCGGCGCGTCCGGTGACCCCGTGTCAGACAGTAACGGTTCGTTTTCTCTGAGGGGTGTATAAATACAACCCCTCCACCTCTTTTAGAGGTCTCTTGCTCATTCAAACATCTGAGAAAACCCTTTAGAGTGCAAGGGAGTGCAAGAGCACTAGTGAGGATAGAGATTTGAGAATCAAAGTTTGAGTTTCCTCACTAGTGATTCGAGAGTAGCAAGTGTGCATCCACCTCCTCATTTGGGCTCGTTGTGGTCAAGTGAGAGTTCTAGCTTGTTACTCTTGGTGATCGCCATCACCTAGACGGCTTGGTGGTGATTAGGAGTTTGGTGATCATCCGGCGGAGCTTGTGGATGACCCAACTCAAGTTGTGAGCGGTTTTGGGTGATTCGCCGCGACGGAGTGTCGAAGAATCAACCCGTAGAGAGCACTTGATCCTTGCGCGGATCAAGGGGGAGCGACACCCTTGCGCGGGTGCTCCAACGAGGACTAGTGGGGAGTGGCGACTCTCCGATACCTCGGAAAAACATCGCCGTGTTCCTTGCCCCTTTACATTCAAGCAATTACTTTCTCGTATTTACTTTCATTGCTTGTTTTACATTCCTAGAATTGCCATGCTAGACTAGGATTGGAAACTAGGGTGCAAAACTTTTTAACGGTAGACTCTCTAGGAACACAAGTAGGCACTAGGGGTGAATTCCGGCTTATAGGATTTAACTCTTGCAATTAATTTTTAGAAAAGCCCAATTCACCCCCCCTCTTGGGCATCTTGATCCTTTCAATTGGTATCGGAGCCGTGTTGCTCCTATTTTAGGCTTTACCGCCTAGAGCAAGATGTCTAACGGGGAAGGACCACCTCCCACCTTTGAGGGGGATGATTTTCCATATTGGAAAATCCGCATGGAGGCGTACCTCGAAGCCATAGATGTCGGGTGTCTTAGAGCCGCAACCGAAGGGCTTCCCGCTATCAAGGATCCCGCAAACCCCACGGGTGACGAGGAGAAGTACGACCGGTGGAATGCAAAGGCCAAAAATGCACTCTACCGGGGCTTAGGCAAAGATATCTTCAATCGTGTGCGTAATGCAAAGAACGCTCATGATTTGTGGCAAAATCTTTGTGCTCTCCATGAGGGAACTAAGAGTGAACGTGAGGAACGCTATCATATTGCTTTAAAGAAAATTAATTCTTTTGACATGCTTCCCAAAGAAAGTGCTAATGAGATGTACACTCGCTTGAATGTTCTTGTAGAGGACCTCAATGCTCTTGGACTCACTCAAATGAGTCAATCGGATGTTGCAAGGCGGATCTTGAGTGTGCTTCCCGTTGAGAAGTATGGTCACATTGTCACCGTGCTTCATCAAAGTGATCTCTCCACCGCAACACCGACTCAAGTATTGGGGAAGATCAATGCTCATGAGATGTACATGCACATCACTCCGGAAGAGGGCTCATCATCTTCCAAGAAGAAAGACTTGGCCTTCAAAGCTAGCCATGACAAGAAGAAGAAGAAGGGCCAAGCCATGATCGTGCAAGAAAGCTCAAGTGAAAGTGATATCGATGATGAATCACTTGCACTCATGGTGAGGAAGACCACCAAGATGCTAAAGAAGCTCAACAAGAGTGGCATCAAGTTCGATGGCAAGAAAAAGAAATTCTTCACTAGTAGCAAGAGAAAGCCCATCTCGGAGATGGATTGCTACAATTGTGGTGAACTTGGTCACCTAGCTCATCAATGCCCTAGACCTCCAAAAGACAAGTTCAAGAACAAGAACAAGGGCAAGAAGAATGATTCAAGTGATGAAGAAGATGAGAAGAAGAAAAACAAGCCATACAAGAAGAAAGATGGCAAGAAGAAGGAGTTCTACAAGAAGAAGAAGGGTGGAAAGGCATATATTGTTGGTGATTGGCTCACCGACATTGAATCATCTTGTGACTCCTCCGGAGATGAGAGCGATGATGAGAAAGAGAAGGTTGCCGCATTTGTGATGGGGCCATCATCTTCACCGACATCTTCACCACCACCTTCACCGCCTTCTTCACCATCATCGTCTACTACTCACCTATGCCTTATGGCCAAGGGTGAACGTAAGGTACAAAATCATGATAGTGATGATGATGATGATAGTGATAGTGATGATGAATTTGATGCACCTTCTTATGATGAACTTGTAAAATTGCTAAACAAATACACTAAAATCATAAGAAGGACAAGAAGTGAAAATGATGACCTTCAAAATGAAAATGAATCACTCTCATCTAAGCTTGAAAATGCTCAAAAGACTAGTGGTGAGCTTAGAGATCAAAATGAAACTATGTCTTCCACTCTCAAGGAGCTCAAAACCTCTAACAAAGAGCTTAAAGATCAACATGATAAACTTGAGAGGAAACATGATGAGCTCATCACTAGACATAGCTCTCTAAAAGACAAATACACCACATTAAAAATTGACTATGATAGTCTTGTGGTTGCTAATGAACTTGCTCTTGAGACGCATGATGCTACTAACAATGTTGTTAAGTGTGATATAGCTACATCATGTGATGATTTGATCATTGAAAGCATTGAGCAAGGTTCTAGTAGCAAAGGCAAGAGTGTGGTTGAGTCATGCAACCATGATGATTATGCCAAGATCAAGTGTGAGAATGAGAAGCTTGCAAATGAGAACAAGAAGCTTAAAGGTTTGATGGCTCTTGAGAAGCAAACAACAAATGAGTCACTCATTGAAGAGAACAAGAAGCTAAAGCAAGAAAAAGAGCATCTCAAGACCGGCCTAAGCAAGTTCACAAGAGGGCAATATTTGCAAAGTGAGCTCCTCATGAACACCGTAATGAAGATGGATAGAAGTGGTATTGGGTACTTGGCAAATCAAGAGAAGAAAGCAAAAGCTCAACAACAAAGCAAATCAAAGCCCAAGCCAAAGAGATGTGTTGAGTGTGGTCAAGAAGGTCACTTTGCTCATGAATGCAAAACTCCACCACCACAACCCTTGCCCAAGCATGCTAGACCCTTTGCCTTCAATGCTCATTACATGCTAAGAAAAGATTCAAATGGAAAGATGAAAGTCATGTTTTTGGGTCCCCCAAACAAGAATAGGCCAAAGAAAATATGGGTTGCCAAGTCACTAGTTGAGAAAGTCAAGGGCCCCTCTCAAGTTTGGGTCCCTAAACAAAAAGCTTGATCTCTTGTGTGTAGGTGAACTACAAGACCGGTGGATCTCATTGGGTTATTGATAGTGGTTGCACTCAACATATGACCGGTGATCCTCGTATGTTCACCTCAATTGAAGAGAATGGGATATGTCAAGAGAAGATCACATTTGGGGATAATTCAAAGAGCAAAGTCAAGGGTATAGGCAAGATTGCAATATCAAATGATCACTCACTCTCAAATGTGCTCTATGTTGCTTCATTGAGTTTCAACTTGTTATCCGTTGGGCAACTTTGTGATCTTGGTTTCCAGTGCTTGTTCACACCAAATGAAGTTGAAGTTTCAAAGATAGATGACAAGCAAGTGATATTCAAGGGCTTTAGATACAACAATCTTTATCTTGTTGACTTCACCTCCGAAGATGCAAATTTGATGACATGTTTGTTCACCAAGACCTCACTTGGTTGGCTTTGGCATAGGAGGCTTGCACATGTTGGAATGAGCACTCTCAATAAGCTATTGAAGAAAGAACTAGTAAGAGGATTGAAGGATGTGAAGTTTGAAAAGGACAAACCTTGTAGTGCATGTCAAGCCGGCAAACAAGTTGCAAACACTCATCCCACCAAGGCTTTCATGTCAACCTCAAGAGTGCTAGAACTTCTACACATGGACTTGTTTGGGCCTACAACATACAAGAGCTTGGGTGGTAATCTCTATTGTCTTGTGATAGTGGATGACTACTCAAGATATACATGGACTTTCTTCCTTCATGACAAATCCGAAGTGGCAAGTTGCTTCAAGAAGTTTGCAAAGAGAGCTCAAAATGAATTTGAAGTCAAGATAAAGAAGATTAGAAGTGACAATGGCAAAGAGTTTGACAACACCAACATTGAAGCTTATTGTGATGAAATTGGAATCAAGCATGAGGTTTCTTCAACCTACACTCCTCAACAAAATGGTGTAGTTGAGAGAAAGAACCGGACTTTGATCACCCTTGCAAGAACAATGCTAGATGAATACAACACTCCCGAGAAGTTTTGGGCCGAGGCAATCAACACCGCATGCTATGCTTCAAATCGCCTCTTCCTCCAAAAGTTTCTTGGCAAGACTCCCTATGAGTTGCTTAATGGGAAGAAGCCGGACGTCTCATTCTTCCGGGTGTTTGGTTGCAAATGCTACATCTACAAGAAGCGTCAACACCTAGGGAAGTTTCAAAGACGTTGTGATATTGGTTTTCTTGTTGGTTACTCATCAAAGTCCAAAGCATATAGAGTATTTAACCATACCACCGGTTTGGTTGAAGAAACATATGATGTGGAATTTGATGAATCTAACGGCTCCCAAGGAGCAATTGAGAATTGTGATGATGTAGGTGATGAACCATTGAGGGAGGCCATGAAGAACATGCCGGTGGGAGACATCAAGCCAAAAGATGATGAAGACGATGTGCAAATCCTTGATCCACCATCTTCATCACGTGTGCCTCAAGATGATGACAAGAATGAGAGAGTTGAAAATGAAGATACTTATGTCTCTCATGAACAAGCCGAGGCACAAGCACAAGATGTTGATGCTCCCCATCCACCCCCTCAAGTGGTTGATAGAAGAAACTCACCTCTACTTCAAGCTCATCCACAAGAACTCATCATAGGGAGTCCTACAAAGGGAGTAATGACTCGATCTCAAAAGCTAGCTTCTTTCGTTGAACATCACTCTTTTGTCTCTTGTGTTGAACCTAAGAATGTAGAAGAAGCTCTTCAAGATCCGGATTGGGTGAATGCCATGCATGAAGAATTGAACAACTTCACCCGCAATGAAGTATGGACACTTGAAGAGCGTCCTAAAGGTGCAAGAGTCATTGGAACCAAGTGGGTGTTCCGAAACAAGCAAGATGACCAAGGCATAGTAGTGAGGAACAAGGCAAGACTAGTTGCAAAGGGGTTCTCTCAAGTTGAAGGCCTTGATTTTGGAGAGACCTTTGCACCCGTTGCAAGACTTGAAGCCATTCGTATCCTCCTTGCATATGCATCACATCATGATATGAAATTATATCAAATGGATGTGAAAAGTGCATTCTTAAATGGCTTTATTAATGAACTAGTCTTTGTCAATCAACCTCCCGGGTTTGAAGACACTAGATATCCTAATCATGTTTATAGGTTGTCCAAGGCGCTATATGGGCTCAAGCAAGCCCCTAGAGCGTGGTATGAGTGCCTCCGGGACTTCCTCATTGAGAAGGGCTTCACCATTGGGAAGGTCGACACCACACTATTCACCAAGAAGCTAAATGGGGAGATCTTCATTTGTCAAGTATATGTTGATGATATCATCTTCGGGTCAACAAATGAAGATTATTGCAAGGAGTTTGGTGAATTGATGTCGAAGGAGTTCGAGATGTCAATGATTGGTGAGCTCACATTCTTCCTTGGTTTTCAAGTCAAGCAAATGAGAGAAGGGATTTTCATCTCTCAAGAAAAGTATACCAAAGATCTTCTCAAAAGATTCAAGATGGAAGAATGCAAGCCAATCAAGACCCCAATGCCATCAAATGGACATCTCGACCTAGATGAGGGAGGTAAACCGGTTGATCAAACTCTCTACCGTTCTATGATTGGTAGCTTGTTGTACCTTACCGCATCTAGGCCCGATATCACGTTTAGTGTGTGCATGTGTGCTCGCTTTCAAGCGTGCCCTAAAGAACCTCACTTAAGTGCCGTAAAAAGAATCCTAAGATATCTTAAGCACACCCCAAGTATTGGCCTATGGTATCCCAAAGGAGCTAGATTCCAACTAGTTGGCTATTCCGATTCGGATTATGCCGGTTGCAAAATTGATAGAAAAAGCACATCCGGAGGGTGCCATTTGCTTGGGAGATCTTTAGTATCTTGGTCATCTAAAAAGCAAAATAGTGTGGCTTTGTCCACCGCCGAGGCGGAATGCATTGCCGCGGGGGCTTGTTGTGCACAAATCTTATATATGAAACAAACCCTCCTAGACTATGGAGTTGTTCTTGAAAAGGTGCCACTTTTATGTGACAATGAAAGTGCCGTTAAAATTGCTAACAATCCGGTACAACACTCTCGCACCAAGCACATTGATATCCGCCATCACTTTCTAAGAGATCACGTTGCTAAAAATGACATATCACTAGAAGGTGTACGTAGTGAAAATCAATTAGCGGATATCTTCACTAAGCCTTTGGACGAGGCCACCTTTTGTAGGCTAAGAAGTGAACTTAATGTGCTTGATTCAAGTAACTTTAAAAAATGAGCGCGTGTTGTCCCTTGCATTGCTTTGTATCATATGTCACGTTTACTTTATCGCAATGCATTTAGGGCTTGGCTAACACGGTTACGATAACCCTCCTTTGGAGGAGTGAAGAAGCCTAACCGTGGATCAAACTTGACAAGCAACCTAGCTCTACTTTCTAGTATTGCATTGCATTTGCATGGTTGTTTGTTTGTCGTTTCTTTTCGGTTTAGCTTTGAGCAACCTCTGTGTTCGTCCATGAATAGAGAGAGCTTTTGACGCTCCTAAAGGTCCAAAAACTCTATTGCATGGCCATACGTTGCTCCTCGGGTGTTTATTGCCTATTTTCGTAAAAATAATACTAGCCTAAGGCAAAATATTTTAAAAATTTGAGGGTTTGAGTGAGGTCACTCATATCAGGTTCCAATTGGTGTTTATTTGTGTCTCTTTGAATTGGAACTTGATTGGGAGAAGTCGCGTCGGAGTTCGGAACGAAGAAAGGCGAAAAACCGCGACAGGACGCTGCACCGGACGCAGTGTTGCTTCACCACCGCGTCCGGTCCCGGTGTCCACCTGCGCGTCCGGTTTTCCAGAAGACAAAGTCTAGATCTTGGCACCGGACGCTGCACCGGACGCGCCGGTGACCACCACCGCGTCCGGTCCCGGTGACCACCACCGCGTCCGGTGCTCCGCGATGAAATCCCGAGCACTCAGCCATCGGACTCTGACCGCGTCCGGTCTGTCCACACCGGACGCGCCCGGTGACTCCAGGTGCTTACTGGAGTGTCACCGGACGCTGCACCACCGCGTCCGGTGATTTTCACCACCGCGTCCGGTGCTACCGAATCGAGCGGATCTCGCCCTCATATAACCGAACCGTTTTTCCTCTGTTTTTCTTCATCCGTTCGAATCCGCCGCCGCCGTGACCTAGTCGCCGTTTCGCCGCTCCCGTGCATCACCCTCGCCGCCGGCGAGCCTCCAAGCGCCGCGCCCTTGCCCTCCGGCGAGCCTCGCCGCGCCCTCTCGCTCACCCGCGCTGCCCAGCCCCGCTGCGCCCGCGTCCGTGCCCGTTTGCTCGCCACTAGCCGCGCCGCCGCCAAACGCCGCCCTCCTCACCGCCGGCGAAGCCCAGCTCGCACCGTGACTCTCCTCCAGCACCACATCTACTCCCTCGTGCGCCCGGGCATCTCGATCCCTTCCTTCGGCCGAGTTTTGATCCTAGGGTTTACCCCTAAACCCTAGCCTAGGGTTTGTTAACCCTAACTCAGGTAACAGCTCGACTCGATTCCGTTCTCGATTCAAGTCAATTCAATTTCCTTTCATCGTTAGGGCTTGCCGTTGATCATAACCCTTCACTGCTATCTCGATTGGTCGTTTCAGTGCTCGATCGCCGATCTCGGGGGTTCTCGCGAACTAGATCACCTCGTCCCTTCACCGTCGTCTCGTCGATCAGAGGTAGCTTAGCGTCGTTTCCCTTCGTATCTCACGTGCTTGCTATCTAGGGTTTCGCATCTTTAGATATATATATATGCTTATTGTATATCTCTCTATTCCATACGTGCAGCGAGTCAGTCGGTGTGCCGAGTCAGATCTGTTTGCTAAATCCGAGGCCAAGCCTGCGGATACGGATTGAGGCCAAGCCTCTCGAGTGTCAGTTCATCATCTCACAGAGGTTTTCAGGCAGTCAGTCAGCATGGTGCGTTGCAAGAACGCCGGTGGTGCTCCTGGTGACGGGGACAACAGTCCTCCCCGTCGTGATGAGATTGCGCGTGGTAAGCGCATCAAGGTTGCAGTCAAGAAGAAGCGGAGGACACTTTCAGATGCAGAGGTCGCTCAGGCCGTGGCAGACGCCGCAGAGCAGGCAGAGAGAGGTGGCAGACGCAGTGGGTTACACATAGGCGAGCGTCGCTTTCACCTTGAAGGTCGACAGCTCGGCACAGAGGCCACTGAGGGCACCGAGGCTACAGCACCTTCAGAGCATATGTCAGTTGATCCACCCTCAGAGCAGACACAGGCTACAGAGACTACACCCGCTACTGAGGCTACCCAGACTGCTGAGGCTCCACAGGCCACTGAGGATACAGAGGAGCAGGCAGCTCAGTCTCCACCACGTCGCCACTCCACACGTGCTCGTTCACAGGTGACACCCAGGCCAGAGGGCCCGCGTCGTGGAGCACGACCTCCTCCCAGGGTTAGAGGGTCACCCCCGGTCGTGCACTTAGACCTGAGGGGTGCATCTTCACGTCAGGTGAAGAACTTGAGGTTTGTGGAGGTCAGTCGATGGTTTCCACCTGTCAGAGATCCCAGAGCTTCAGAGGGTTTCTATACCCCACTTCAGGAGGACTTCTACAGGGCCCTAGTTGACAGTGGCATTGCTTTCAGACCTCAGAGGGTATGTCGACTAGAGGCATTGGTTGATGTTGTGGGAGAGCAGCTCCGTCCTCACCTGTCCTATCTGCCTGGCTTGTCAGATCTACTTGGACGGACAGGTGCTTACTGCGGCACATGGGTCAGGGAGTTCTATGCTTCTTTGTGGATTGATCCTGCCCATGAGTTCATTCACTTTGCATTCAGAGGCCGCGACCACAAACTCTACAGTTCCAGAGCCCGAGAGATCCTCAGACTACCTGCTTCTGACACGAGGATTCACCAGTTGTGCTATGGCCAGACTTCACCTCCCAGACGCCCTCACGGCGGTTCAGTGCCACCCACCGACCTGGTTCGACCCTGCTTTCGCGAGCCTTTTGGCGAAGGGTCACGTCGTACACCTGCTAGCCTGACGCCTCTTGCCAGAGTCTTGGATGCCATACTCAGACGCACTCTACTGCCTCGACTTGGTTACAGAGAGGGACTGACGAGGATGCAGCTTTGGGTTGTATACCACCTCCTTTCACAGCGACAGTTTGATATCTGGGATCTTATTCTCAGTGAGATGGAGGACACCATTGCTGAGGGCTTCAAGGGTAACCGTCAGCTTCCCTATGCCCACTGGATTTGCTTCATTATCAGATCTGCTATTCAGATGCCACCAGAGATCAGGGCAGAGATTGCCAACACTACTACAGCATTCCCTGATTATGACATCAGACAGCTTTGGGCTTCAGTTACCAGAGAGCAGGCTCCAGCACCAGGACAGCGTGAGCGCCCTGATGTTCCTGAGACAGCAGCTGAGCAGGACGCTAGAGTTGACGAGCTTGCTGAGGCAGAGCTCGCAGACCTTGACACTCAGCCTGCTGAGATACCTGAGGATGTTACTTCTGACAGCACCGATGAGGACTACCAGCCCATCCCCAGGTACCGGTCTCCTCGGTCTCACGACCACGAGGCCGGTGGATCTGGCTCAGCCTCCCGCTCAGACCCAGCCATGGTGGCTATCCTTGAGAGGTTGACCCAGGCTCAGGAGCAGCAGCAGCAGCAGATACAGCGCCAGGCACAGGATACAGCTGCAGCACTAGCACAGATACAGGCTCGCCAGGACGAGTTTCAGAGACAGCAGCTAGAGATCCAGAGGCAGCAGGTTGAGATGCAGAGACAGAGTCAGCAGCAGTATATGGATCTTCTGCGGCATCTCATCACAGTTGGGGTTCCTCCGCCTGCATCTA
Organism: Saccharum spontaneum; assembly: GCA_022457205.1. NCBI lineage: Eukaryota > Viridiplantae > Streptophyta > Magnoliopsida > Poales > Poaceae > Saccharum > Saccharum spontaneum. The sequence continues at coordinate 10,816,107 of CM039613.1, forward strand.
TCATGGCTCCGGCTTTGCATTCCAGCGGTCCATCCAGTCAGGGACAGCCGAGTCTTCAGTTTACATCTCCACAGCAGCAGGTTCCCCAGTCTTTTCAGTCCCCGAGCTTCACTCCTATACATACGGGGTTCACACCGTCAGACCAGCCTCGCCCACACTTTCTGACAGGCACACCTCTTGGTGACTTCAGTGCCACTTACAGCGAGTTGACTGGTCAGCCGACACCCTCGCACACGACTACGTTTCACTCTTCGTCAGGGTTGTCAGCTTCCGAGGCAGTCGTTCCACCAGTGACAGGGACAGGGACTACAGAGACCATCCCTTCTTCAGTTGCCTCGACAGATCCCCCAGCTACTGGCGCACTTCAGGCTCAGGTTACTCAGACAAATCCACTGGTTGCTTCACAGTCAGTGCCTGTTCCTGCTCAGACCCAGACCGCTTCACAGCCACGTGCTTCTTCAGAGGGTCAGCCAGATAGCTCAGACTCCGAGGATTCGCTTCACTTCGTGATCACTCCGCGCACCTCAGCACCCGACACGACTCCGTCTGTCCCCCCGTCAGATTAGTTTAGCTTTTTGGCGTTTGATGCCAAAGGGGGAGAGAGAGTAGTTTCAGGGGGAGTTTGTTAGTGGGTTTTCGTTTTTCGTGTGCTACATTCATGCATATCATGTTTATTTTCAGCATTGCATTCGTGTGACATTGTCGTCGAGTCGTAAAACTTTGAGTCTTAATGTCTTATTCGTCACTGTGATTAATATATGTCACCGTTTTTAGTTATAGCTTTAAGGTTGTGCTTCCGTGCCTTACTCCGATTACTTATGAGCTATATCTTTATGTGTACTAACTCTTCATGTCTTATCTTATGAAGTACACTCTTTTGGCTTGGAGCACATAAGCAATTCCTAACTTTGTATGCTTATTGTCTTTTGCTTATGTGAACCAAGCATGCTCGAAAACCTTCACTCGAATCCATTGAAACTTAGTGTTGTCATCAATCACCAAAAAGGGGGAGATTGAAAGCATCTAGGCCCCAAGGTTTGGTTTCGGTAATTAATGACAACACTTTATTACCATGACTAACGTGTGTTTTGCAGAAACATTGGTAAGTTAGGTCATGGAGGTGATAACTGCTTTGAGCACTGTGGCTTCGTGTCCCTTGATGGAAATCGTTTCGGTTTTCAAAAGAGAGACGTCAAGATTAAGGACGGTTAGTTCCGGATGACGAAGTGTTGAGACACATTCGGAATAGTCGTTAGGATCTTCGTTTTTCTCTTTTGGCCGTACTATAAAGGGGGGCATGAATGGGTAGCTTGACCTAGGCGAGTCCTATGTTTAGGTGTGGTGCACACTTGTTAAACTTGGCGCTAGGCTTCCCTAGATTAGCTCAAGGTTCAGTTAGAAGCAACTTGGTTGAAGTTGTGACGCGTTTCGACGAGTTTCGGGCTGTTTTCCAGGCACCGGACGCGGTCTTCGGGAACACCGGACGCGTCCGGTGTATTCGTTACCGCTGTTAGGGTTCGGCCCTGACCACCGGACGCGGTCCTCGCGAGGACCGGACGCGGTGGTCAGCGACCGACACGTGTCACCGAGAGAGAACACCCGTCGGACGCGATACTGGACTTGATCGGCGAGTCCGGTGCGAGTCCAGTAAGGTCCAGAGAGGACCGGACGCGTCCGGTCTTCAGGCATCGGACGCGGCCTCGCGTCCGGTGTGAGTCCAGTAAGCACCCTTGCACGTCGGACGCGTCCGGTGCTACCTGACCGGTGCGTCCGGTGGTTCGTTTTCAAAAACGGGTTTTGACCGTTACGGGGGACCGGTGCGTCCGGTGCGTTGCACCGGCGCGTCCGGTGACCCCGTGTCAGACAGTAACGGTTCGTTTTCTCTGAGGGGTGTATAAATACAACCCCTCCACCTCTTTTAGAGGTCTCTTGCTCATTCAAACATCTGAGAAAACCCTTTAGAGTGCAAGGGAGTGCAAGAGCACTAGTGAGGATAGAGATTTGAGAATCAAAGTTTGAGTTTCCTCACTAGTGATTCGAGAGTAGCAAGTGTGCATCCACCTCCTCATTTGGGCTCGTTGTGGTCAAGTGAGAGTTCTAGCTTGTTACTCTTGGTGATCGCCATCACCTAGACGGCTTGGTGGTGATTAGGAGTTTGGTGATCATCCGGCGGAGCTTGTGGATGACCCAACTCAAGTTGTGAGCGGTTTTGGGTGATTCGCCGCGACGGAGTGTCGAAGAATCAACCCGTAGAGAGCACTTGATCCTTGCGCGGATCAAGGGGGAGCGACACCCTTGCGCGGGTGCTCCAACGAGGACTAGTGGGGAGTGGCGACTCTCCGATACCTCGGAAAAACATCGCCGTGTTCCTTGCCCCTTTACATTCAAGCAATTACTTTCTCGTATTTACTTTCATTGCTTGTTTTACATTCCTAGAATTGCCATGCTAGACTAGGATTGGAAACTAGGGTGCAAAACTTTTTAACGGTAGACTCTCTAGGAACACAAGTAGGCACTAGGGGTGAATTCCGGCTTATAGGATTTAACTCTTGCAATTAATTTTTAGAAAAGCCCAATTCACCCCCCCTCTTGGGCATCTTGATCCTTTCAGTGGAGCACAAGGCAAACAAAGGTAGCCTCTAGCCTAGACACCACATCTACGCTATTGACTACTACTCTAGCGGTGTACAGGGTGATCCGTCTTTATCAGGAGCCCTCTACTAGAGTATCCATCATGGGAACGGACGACAAACCCACAAACAAGTAAGAGTAAAGCTTAACTAATCAAAGAGTTCATAACCAAAAGAACCATGAACACTCACTTAGCGGGACCCATTGAAGTAAAGATGCTCGTCGAGGTACAAGTTGGAAAGACACCGAAGAGTTCGGCGCTTCCCCGAGCTCTCCCTCACATCTCTCCCTTACTACTCTAGAAAGCTATCTAGGGCCTATGCCCTTGGAGTGTTGCTCAAATGTGGTGCTCTTGCCTTGAGGTGTTTTCTTTAAGGGGGGGTGCCCCTCTATTTATACAAGGCTTGAGGCGGTGCTAAAGCTAATTCTGGTGTGAAAACCCAATCTCCACTGCCTCAGCATGACTCCATGCAATCGCCATACGAAGGGGTGGCAGAGACGCTGGTGGGGGTCGGGTGCCCCCTAGGGTCGGCTACCCCCTGACCAGGCCATCTCGCCACCACCTTCGCGTGGTGGGCTCTAGAGTAGGCCTGGACCACTCCTCGGTCGGCCCTTTGCCTGGATGCTTTGATTTGATGGGCTTTTTATATTTATTCCTTTGTGCAAATCAGCGTCGGGAAGCACCTTTTGTTGTATTCTCCCATGTATTTATGTCCTGCAAAACAATATTCTCCAAATACATGTGGAACTTGGTCAATAGTGAATGCATATATGTTTAAGATTGCTCAGCCACCTGTGTTTGTTTTGTTGTGTTTCTTGTCCATTTTAGGTACATTTCTTGTGTTATTCTGATATGTCCTCCTGCAATTAGTCAAACACCAAAACTTGTAGAAATTGTTAGTTCTAAAGACCTATGTCTAAGTTTGGTGTTTATTTGAGCATATTTTATATGAACGGTTAGAAATTGAAGTTAAGGACCGCCAACAGATGGTTGGAGGCGGCTCGTCGCTTTTGCCAGGTCACGACGTGGCGACGCTGCTGCAAGGCAGTGGGGCAACGTGTAAGGTCCAAATGGCTAGAGGGGGGGTGAATAGCTTATTTAAAAAAATCTACAAGCTTCACTAAACAACCACGTTAGTATAAAAGATGGCTATGCTAAATCTAGCACTAGCTCAACTACACTATGCAAGTCACCTATACAATTCTAGTGAAGCAAGGCTATGATCTCTAATACACACCAACAATACTAAGTCACTAAGCTACTTACTCCTATGTGATAAAAGCTACACTAAGCAAACTACACTAGGACTAGTACAAAAAAATAAAGAGCAAGTGACTAGATTCTAATACCAACGATGTAGAGAAGTAATGCACTCGAAGAATCAATCACAATGATCAACCACAAGAGAAATCATCGGCAAAGAGATGACACAAGATTTTTACCGAGGTTCACTTGCTTCCCGGCAAGCTACTCCTCGTTGTGGCAATGCACCCACTTGTCGGTTCGCGAGCTAATCAACTATCAAGAGTTGAGCCCTCGGCGGGCGCCGCACAACCGCACACAAGATGGGGATCCTCCAAGCCACGAGCTCCACTAGAGTATTCAATTTGCGAACTCCTACGGGGAAGGATGAAGAACCCCTTACAACTCTTGGTGAGGGCTCCAACAATCTCCAATTGCGAGCTCAATCACCTCCACTGCTCCAAGCCGTCTACCATGTCGGGAAACACGGAAGAGTAACAAGAAATCCGCAACAACTCGAAGATCAAGTGCCTCTAGAATGCAACTCTCAAGCAATGCACTTGAATCTCACTCAATCTCACTCAAGATGTGCAACCAAGCAAAGAGATGGGTGGAGGGGTTGTTCTCTAGCTCAAAGGATGTTTCTAGGTCTCAAAATGTGCAAGAGTTGCCCTCAAACCCCGGACATCTTCTATTTATAGCGAAGGGGTACGCAACTAGCCATTACCGGACGACACAGTTAAAATCGCGCTGACCGGACGCACCGGTCAGGGAGACCGGACGCGTCCGGTCACTACAGGACAAGCGTGAACAGTGCGCGTCAGAACTAGCCGTTGCCGTGACCGGACGCGCTCTAGCGTTTGACCGGACGCGACAGTGTCAGCGTCCGGTCGCGGTCCAGTAAGCTCCCGTCGAGACCGGACGCTTCTGATCGCACATGACCAGACGCGCCACTGCGTCCGATCGCATCTGACCTCCGTGCTGAACTCCTAGGTGCGTGACCGGACGCGTCGGTGCCGCGAGGGACCGGACGCGCCGGTCCGCGATCCTTCTCACACGTGCAACTGTCTGTGGTTTGAACTGATCGGACGCGCCAGCCGCGTCTGGTCAATTCGACCATAGCGTCCGATCACTGTATTTTCGGTGATAATTATTTCGGACTTTTGCCAACTTTTATCGCCTCCGACGCAATAGAAAATAGGCATTTTATTTCCACGAAAACACCTGAATCCCGCGCTCGCAAGCTCGGCGGGAGGGAGAGCGAACCCCAAACCCCTTACTACCGTTCAAACACCACCGCCTTCGCAAATGTGCCAACACCATCATGTGAAAAACACCATGTGCATGTGTGTTAGCATTTTCACAAACATTTTCAAGGCGTTATGTTAGCTCTCTACTAGATCCTAATGCATATGCTCAAGACATTGATCTAGTGGCACTTGATTCCCGAGCTAACCGTGATTGCCCCTCTTGATAGTTGGCTATGTATCCTAAACCCGGTCAATTACTTCTCGACTCAACTTAGACCGGCAAAAGGAAAACCCTATGGTTATACCTTTGCCTTGCGCTCTTAGATCCTTCGTTCTATGTCCATCTCCTCATGCTTGATCACCATGATCATCATTTCATGTCCATGCACCATTTCTTTATGATCTTGTGGCCACCACTCCTTGTCACATACACCTTCATCACATGTGTTGCTCATGCCTAACTCAAAACACTTAACACATGGCATTAGCAACTTGGTGTCATTAATTACCAAAACCAAACTTGGGCTTTCACAACGCGCTAGGAGTAGACAAGGCAGATCTGCTCTAGTGCGGCGCCGCCGCTAGAGGGCACGGCCGGCGCTGTTGCAGTGCTGCACCGCTGAGGGAGGGCAGAGGACGGTGGCGTTGTCACGTGGGTGCACGGCACCGGCGCTGGAGGAGGCAGGCATGCGGGGTTTTTTCTATTCCATACAATCTGAGGCTAGGGGCTGAGGATAAGGACAAGGTCGGCAAGATGGTGCGGCGCATGGTAGGAATCTGTTGACCCGCGCAAAAAGCGAACAACCGGGATGAGCGCACTCTAGATGAGCAGTGATCTGTGAGGAGGAAATGGTGGTGCACTATTGAACTACAGTAGATATAACCAAAAATAGAGATCTCTATAGATTTTTATCTTCATCGGAGTTCGAGTATAAACATTATGATTTTTTTAAGGTGGCCTGACAGGAAAAATGGAAATACCACCGATTCAACCGGTGGTAAGTACTTTCCACTGGTTCAATCAAAGGGAACTGCTAGCGCCCGAAAGTCTGATCCAGGGGCTAGCATCCGGACGCTCGCGCCAGCTGCATCTGCCCGTCGGCACGCCTGTGCCTGCTTCACATGGGGGCCCACACCGCTCTATTTGCCGAGCATGCACGCCCACGCGGGGCTGCATCTCGATCCACGCACGCTCTCATTTCCCGCGCCTGTCGCTCACGTCCCTCCGCTCCCACACGCACGCACGCGGGCCCAGCAGCTGCAAGCAGGTGGCTGTGGCAGGTGGGTCCCACTACAACATTTAAACACTAGATCTACTTTTGCAACATCCTAATGAAACCTTTGCAACATACATCGAAAAAAGATAAGACATTTGGGACATACAACTTGAACACCTTTACAACATGTGCAACATCCCAATTTACTTTTAAAACATCCAAATGCAACACTTGCAACATACAAAAGAAGACAGATGAAACACTTGCAATATACGTATACAAAAAAATAGATAAAACATTGGGGATAGACTTTTACAACATACGTGTACAACCATTACAACATATGTAACATCTCGATCTACTTTTGCAATATTCACATGAAACAATTGAAACATACATCTGAAATAACTAAACACTTGAAACATAAGCTTGCAACATGTTTGAAAAACGTCCAGAAACACTTGAAACATAGTGCGTGCCCATGACCTACCTGGTGGGGAACTGAAGTGACGCAGGCCTCCCCTTCCTGCCGACGACGCAAAGTGGATGGGGCGCAAGCGCACCCGTAGGCCTCGCCTGCTTCCCCTTCCACGGCAGGCGAGGTGGATCAGCGTGGCGCTGGATGGTGGCGTTCCAATCTCGTGATAGCGTGGGCTATCGCCGCTCCGTTGGAGAAGGCCATGGCGGGTCTGGCGCGAGCTATGACTGCTCCGATGGAGAAGGTGCCTGACGAGCTGGAGAAGGCCGCAGCGGGTCTGGCGCAAGCTATGACTGCTCCGATGGAGAAGGTGGGCGACGAGCTGGAGATGGCCACGGCGAGTTAGAGGTGCGGTGGAGAGGGAGGAAGGCGGGCAGCCAGGAGGCGCGATGGAGAGGGATCAAGGCGGGCGATCACACTCTGGCATGGTGGAGATGCTGGCTGTCAGGCCCCTGGCCGCCGTGGAGAACGCTGGGGTGGCGCGGCAGCCGCTTGAGTTGTGGTGATTTTTTCTGGAGAATGGAGATGGCAAGCTACGATTAGGGACTTGTGGACGAGAGGCTATGACTATTGGGCTGTTGGGCTGGTGTTGCAGCCTCCGAGGATCGGACGTTCTCACCGTAGCATTTCCATCAATTGAAGGTAGTAGTATTGTTATGTAAAATTTTTTGTTTGGATAATTTATTTTTGGGGAAAAAAACGAATTTAAAAATATTAAAAAATTATCAGGGGCGATGGGCTGCAGCGTACGGCCCTAACCTTGTGGGATTTCATGGACCGAGTAGCTGGGCTAGGCTTTTAGAAGCCCATAAACAAGAAACAGAGGGCAGAGGGAAAAACGAGCACTTTCTGTTTACAAATCAAACTTGCTGCAACGGTAGGTTCCGAAGTAAAAGATTTCAGATCTTTTCTCTTACCATTTTTATATGTTCTTTCATCCAAAACCTCAAGTTCGAGTTCAATCCCTTTTATGTTTTGTGATACATATCTCAAAAAAAAACTGATCTAGTTTCTAGTGCGACAGCGCAATACTGCAATTGTGCAAACACACCCTCTGCATTGTCCTAGACTGAGGCCTTGTTTAGTTCCAAAATATTTTACGAAAAAACAGTAGATTCTTCGTTACATTAAATCTTTGGACACCTGCATGAAACATTAAATATAGATAAAAAATAAAACTAATTACACAGTTTAGATGACATGGGCGAGACGAATCTTTTAAGCCTAATTAATCTATAATTGGACACTAATTACCAAATAACAACAAAATGCTACAATATCCTTTCGCAAAATATTTTAGGAACTAAACACGCCCTGATAGCCTGACACTGTGACAGCCGTCCTCTGTTCTGTTCATGAAATTTTGCTTAGGCCTACACGTTGCGTCCTGTATTCAGTTTCAACGAACACTACTGATGCGAGTTGTTGAACCGTCTCCGTCTTGGGCGGCGGCGAACACTTAACAGCAACCTAGCTTCCTCATCAATGTTCTTTCTATCGCTTCACTAGCCAAGCCATTTGGCTGCTGGCCCATTCACTCTCCTCAGCAGCAAATCTTGACAAACTTGCATAAACAGCTCGATAACGACCTGACCGGATCGCACAGACAGAAAGCTCAGCATTCCAGGCAGCAGCAGCAGCACCTCTGAAATCTGAGGCGTTACCTTCCAAAAATTCCAAATTTTTATACTCTATCACATCAATCTTTAGACGCATACGTAGAGTACTAAATATAGATAAAAAATAACTAATTACATGGTTTATCTATAATTTACGAGACGAATCTTTTAAGCCTAATTAGTTTATGATTGGACATTAATTACTAAATACAAACGAAAGTGCTACAGTAGCCTAGATTACAAAAAAGTTACCATCTAAACAAGGCTTGAATCTACTTATGTCTGAACTGACAAGGAGAGTAAAGGGCGTGTTTGGCTGTGTTTAGGTCATGTTTAGTTCCCAAAAATTTTCAGATTTCCCGTCACATCGAATATTTGACATATGCATAGAGCATTAAATGTAGACGAAAAAACTAATTACACAGTTTGGTAGAAAACCACGAGACGAATCTTTTGAACCTAATTAGTTCATGATTGGACACTAATTAACAAATACAAACGAAAGTACTATAGTAGCCAAAGCCAAAAATTTTCGCGAACTAAACGCACCCTTAGTTGAGGAAAGAAAAAGTTTTTGATGTCATATCGGATGTTTTATGGGATGTCGGAAGGGGTTTTCGAATACTAATAAAAAAATAATTACATAACTCGCCTGGAAACTGCGAGACGAATTTATTAAGCCAAATTAAGCCACCATTAGCACATGTGGGCACTGTAGCACTTAAGGCTATTCAAGGACTAATTAGGCTTAAAAGATTCGTCTCGCGATTTTCTACCAAACTGTGTAATTAATTTTTTTCGTCTACATTTAGTACTCCATGCATATATCGAACACTCGATGTTACTGTAGAACCCAAAAAATTTTAGGAACTAAACAAGGTTCAGGGGCTGTAAAAGTTTCGAGGTACTATAACACGTGTAACTATAGCAATTAGTATCCAATCATAGACTAATTAGACTTAAAAGATTCGTCTCGCAAAATATATGCAAACTGTGTAATTAGCTATTTTTTATCTATATTTAATACTCCATACATATTTCCAAACATTTGATGGGATGGGGTGTAAAATTTTTGGTGGGAACTAAACACCCCTAACAGCTGTTTCGGCTCTCAACTCAAATTGCCATTCTAGATCCCAAGTAGTCTTGGTTTCTCTCAACTTTTCTGTGTGCTTGACTTTCCCAAACCAAAACTGGCCTTCATTACTGCTCCAGCTTCTCAAAGAAACTGCGGCGACTCATTGGTTTTAATTTTCTGTAGCGGCATGATTTGTCTGAATTTCACTTGGTTTATGTATTCATGAGATGATGGCATTTACGCTCCAATCTGTATGTGGATTCTTGTGACTTTTTTTCATCTACGATGGAGAGGTCTGGGAACTGTCTATTTTTTTCATTTACGCTCCAATCTGTAGGTGAACATCTCAATCCCTGTGAATGGTACATGGCAAAAGTGATGCTTTTTTTAAAAAAAAATTGCCCCATTTGCAAATTGTACTACACCTTCTAGGAGTACTAAACATCCACGTTTATACCTGGAAATAGATTAGTTTCTTAAAAAAATAATTATACTACATATTTCCTAAAAAGCATCACAGGAGAAAATTCCTCGCAACAATGTTCCACAAGACTAGCTGTACTGCTCTGAATGTTTGCTGAATACTAAAGGTCGCTGATCAACATTTTTCTGGATGTTTTACTTACAAAACAGGAATCTTTCTTCCGAAGACTTACACATAGCCATCAAAGCACATCACCAGATCAACAAAACACCCGTTGCCAGAAAATCAAAGTCAAACTCTATCCTCTACTTCTACAATTTCAAAAATGTTAATTACAAACACAACGCCATCCACACCAGACTCCACACGTCCACACCTTTTACCTGGCCTGAACCCCACTGACTGACAGCTGGTTCAGCGAGAAGGGCGACTTGTCGGAGTTGGACAGGAACGACGCCGACCCGGAGCTGTCGTCGCTCTTGGCGTTCTTGGACCCCTTGACGTTGATGAACGGCGGCTGGGTCGGCCGGGGAAGCACCATCTTATGATCCCTGCCGCTCAGCATCTCCACCACCTTCCACATCGGCGGCCGGAGGTTCGGCGACGCCTGGGCGCAGAGTAGGCCGACGTGGAACACCCGGAGGGCGTCCTCCTCCGTGCACTGCTCGCGGAGGTTCGGGTCCAGCAGCTCCATCAGGGTGCCGGCGTTGTAGTGTCTCCATATCTGAAGAAAGAACAGGAGTAGTGCTACTACCTTAGCTCTGTCCGTCAGATTTTCTTTTCTCTGGAATGCTAAAGTGACAGCAACATGTCTGAAACTTGAAAATAGGTGTAGTGTGGCATGCATATGTAGCATACCAGTGCCATGAGTGAAAGGCCTTCTGCCGACGATGCCACCGAGTTGTGGCTCTTCCGGCCGGTGACGATCTCGAGGACTAGCACGCCGTAGCTGTAGATGTCGGCCTTCTCGGTGAGCTGCCCGTGGACGATGTACTCTGGAGCCATGTATCCACTGTGCAGAAAATTGGAACAGATGAGGGAGAGTTCTATTAATTTTTTCAGTCAGGAAAAGATGATCTTTTATGATGATTCAGTCATGAAATTGGTTGGATCGGATCGGACTCACAAGGTTCCGGCGAGGCCGGTGCTGAGATGGCTCTGATCCTCCATGAAGTTCCTGGCGAGGCCGAAGTCGGCGATCTTTGGCCTGAACCTCTCGTCCAGCAGGATGTTGCTGGCCTTGATGTCCCGGTGTATGATCCTGACCTCCGAAGCGCTGTGCAGGTACGAGAGCCCCTCCGCCGTGCCCAGCACGATCTCGAACCTCCGCTCCCAGTCCAGCGCAGTCTTCTTGAACGCGTCTGATGCATTGCAATTGCAATTTGCATGTCACGCATCGAACAAATGTCAGTCAGAATCCATCCAAATTGCATATATATGCGTGTCACCAATTGCATATACTCCTACCAAAGAGGTAGTGGTCGAGGCTGGTGTTGCAGAGGTACTCGTAGACGAGGAGGCTCTCGGGGCCGTCGACGCTGCAGCCGAGCAGCTTGACCAGGTTCTTGTGCTGCACCTGGCTCACCAGCTTCACCTCGTTGAAGAACTGCTCCGCCCACTGCCGGGTGTTGAAGAAGAGCCGCTTCACCGCCACCTCCCGCCCGTCCGACAGCACGCCCTTGTACACGGACCCGTAGCCGCCCTGCCCGAGCTTGTTCATCTGGCTGAACTCGTCCGTCGCCGCGCGCAGCTCCCCGTACCTGAAGCTCAGCTGCGACGCCGCGATCGCGCGGATCATCTCGCCGGACCCGTCCATGTCTGTATTTCACGCTCGGCGTCGTCAAAGACTGTCACTGGAGTGGAGTTGGGGTTTGCAGTGCATTGCAATGTTGCATACCGTCATGGAGATCATCTCTTGATCTGGACTTCATTCGTGTCCAGATGAACGCTATGCCCATGACCGCCACTGCCGAGAAGACCGAAGCGACCACGATGACAGCAATGCGCCGCCCTGCCATGAAGAAAACCCAAAAAAATTGTGTGAGAATTTGTCTCCTGATTTTGCAATTTTGCCCTCTGGATCTTTTGCATTTGCATGATACGAGTAGGAGTTGGAGTTGCTATCGCTAAAATTCAGACACGGCACGCTTCTCTCATCTTCCCCGTGAAACTTTTTGGACCAAGAACACACCACAAAGTCTGACAGATGACATTTTTCTTTCTCTAGTCTAGAATGAAATGGTGAAATTCAAACGGCAGTATATACAGGGAAAAATGTACTCACCGGACGATCCGCCGCCGCCGCCGCCGGCGGCGTTGGCGGGCAGGTAGAACGGCCGCGTGGAGTACCTGACGACGCAGCCGGCGTTGAGGCCGTACCCCTCGGGCGCGGTGGGGAGGCACTCGCGGAGGACCCGGTCGCGCGCGCTGGCCACGCACGCGGCGCACGCGCTGGCGTTGAGCGATCTCCAGCACTGCGCCGCGGCGTACGCCGACGCCGCCGACGCCGACGACGCCGCGTAGTAGTAGTCCTTGGCGGCCGGCGCGGCGGCCGTGACGTTCCGCACCAGCGCGGCGGCGGCGGCCGCGAACCCCGTCGTGACAGTGGCGGTGGCGTTGGAGCACACCGCGGTGTCGCTGGCGTCGGTGGCGGCGGCGGTGAAGTTGTCGCCGCCGTATCGGAGGAAGCATCCGTCGAGGTAGATGCGGCCGCCGTCGGCGGGGAGGCAGTGCGGCAGCTTCACGCGGCTCTGCGCGTAGCAGAGCTGGCAGTCGGTCGGGGACAGGTAGCTCATGCACTGCCCGAGGCCGAACACCGTGTTGTTGCCTGCGCCGGAGCCCACCGCGCCGAACCCGGACCGCGTCACGTTCTGGTAGATCATCTCCATGGTAGTCACGAAGCTCACGTCGAACGCCTCCGCGTCCGCCGCCTGCGTCGCCGCGCACACCGTGTCCAGGATCGCCGGCGTGCCCGCCGCGTCATCGGCGCCAGCGGTGGCGGACACGGCGCTGAGGAGAAGGAGGAGGTGGATGTTGATCGAGACGGCCGCCGCCGTGAGGAAGGGGCTGCGGTGCCGGTGCGCTGCTCGTGGTCGCCGCCGCCGCTGCATGGCGCCTCACAGCAGGAGTTCTCGGTCCTCGCGCGAGTTTTTATCAGTTTTAGTCTCGGCTTCATTTTTTGTACGTGCCGTGAGGCGTGAGTCTGAACTGGTCGACAGTGTGACGTTGAAGAATTGACAATTTTTTTTTGTTTTGGTTAATTATTGTATGTATATATATATATCGGTGTAATGTAAGCAAAAAAAGTATATAATGCTACAGTGCTTACTTAGCCAGTGATGAATTTGACCTCCCCGGAAAATTCAATCCAAGAATTCATTCATAGTCTGCACATCTAGAACGTGATCCTATAAGCGCATATGTGGACATTTCAAACAGGTGATTCCATTATTCTAAAAATTTCTATGTCGTGTGTTGACTGCTGACTGTTGTTCACTTGTTCAGGAACCCCCAAAAAAAAGCCATTCTATGGTCAAAGACTCAACGGCATATTATTCTTCACTAATGCTGCCAATTAGCTTAGAAAAAGAATGTTGAGCAGTAGAGACAACCTGACAAGGATATAGAGAATTTTCAGATAACGGGGTATAGTTGTTTGGTCATCCGTTACTAGTGTATATACTGTTTGTAGATAACGGAATACATAGATGATTTTTTAAACGAAATTCTCAAAACAAAAAAGATGTTTTTTTAAATGGTAATGTTATGGATAGACGTCCGATCGTCCGGACACCCACGTTGGTGGGTCTCACTCGCCCGAACGGCCCATCACTATCAATCGCACGGTCACTCGCGTTGCTAAATTTTTTTTAAAAAAAATCTCCGCTCCCCTTTCCTTTCGAATCGTCACCATGACCGCACCCATTCTTAAATCACTGCCACGCTCGCACTCCGCCTTACTGCTGCCGCCTTTCCCTGCCGCTCGCTCCCTCCCACGACACGCGCATCTACCCGCGACGCTTGGCTCCCTATTCCCGGACTGTGCTCCATCCTGCGCCGCGCCCCGCGCCTCGTCTCCTCCCCCCTAAACACACAATACTGCGTTCGTCCCCCCACCCCGTCGTAGCCTGGCCAACCGGCTCCGATGGGGTACGTGTTGTCGACGGTGGCGAGGGTGCTAGAGCAGCCCATGACGTCAGGGTGGCCTAGGAGACGGTGCTCCTCGTGGGGCCCATTTGGGTGGCGGCCTCGCCGTTGCCACTCCAGCGTCCCCGCCAGGGCGGTCTCCATCCGCTCCCTGTCCTCCTCACTGATCTACCCACAGTTCACCACTAGGTAGGCCGTGCCTGCGGTGAACGCTGTGTTTCAAGTGTTTTTAAACATTTCACACTTTTGTTTCAAGTGTTTTATCTAGATATTGCAAAAAGTAGATCTGGAATCTTACATATGTTGCAATGACAAAATGTTGTAAGGCTATGTTTCAAGTGTTCTAGGTGTTTTCAGACGTATGTTGCAAATATTTTATTTGGATGTTTCAAAAGTAAATCTTGGTGTTGCAATTGCTATACATGCATGTTTTAAGTGTTTTATCTGTTTCAAACGTTTGTTGCAAATGTTTCATCTATATATTGCAAAAGTAGATCTGGTGTTGCACATGTTGCTATGGTAATATATGCATGTTTCAAACGCATGTTTCATTGGTTTTAGACGTATGTTGTAAGTGTTTCATTTGGATGTTTCAAAAGTAGATTTCGGGGGGAGCACATGTTGCAATGACGGCAGTAGCTGGCAGATAATGGCTAGCCGCAGCTGCTTGCTGCTGCTAGTGCGCCGTCGTGGGTCACCACGTCGCCTGCTTGTGCTGCGGCCTCCAGAGTGGGATTGATGCGGAGCGAAGGATCTACATGTGTGCGTGGTAGCACCGTCCGACGCCAGCACTCCGAATAAAACGTTCTAGCAAATCCTTATTTTTACAACTGTTTGGTACGGCGACCATGTGATAGTACTAGTATTCCAAACAAGGTTCCTGTGACATCCTCCACCAATTATAAGAGCCAGGTTATTACAGTGATAAATTGTGTTTATTTTGTTTCCGTACCTTTTCCCCCTGCGTTAGTCTCCATGTTATATTGTTATTAAAGCAATTATTGATTAATCTGGCTAAGTACTCCCTCTATCCCTAAATGTCTTTTTTTTCTCTTCTCCAGAAACAACTTTAACTAAATATATATTAAAAAATATTAATATTTATAGTACATAATTAGTATCATTGAAAAGATCTTTAAATCTAATTTTTTTTAATAAATTTATTTGGAGATACAAATGTTGTACGTATTTTTTTATAAATTGTGTCAAACTTATGACTAACGGCGATAGATATAAAGGGACGGAGAGACCAGAGTAGCAGATGAGTAGTGACCGCGGCGGCGCTGACATTGGGTGGCAGTGGGATTATGGCAACCACCCACCGGCCGGCCGACTAATCTATACGCGTGGCGTGGCACGTGCAGTGCAGCTCCGATCCCTATCGCTAGCACACTTGGCGTCGTGGGCGTCTCCCCGCGTTGCGGCGGGCGGCGGGCGGCGGCTAGCTATCTCGATCTGTTTCGTGTGGCCGGCGTCGCGCCACGCGCACCGGCCCTCACCTGTCACCGCCACCGTGCCGCCGATTGATCAGTAGGAACCGCGCTCAGTGCCTGCGTGTCGAGGCCGGTTGTATTGTACAGTATCTCGCTGCATTATTTATGGCCTCATCGGATCGGCTGATTTTATCTTTTCATGTGCTCATTGTTTAGTACTCCCTCCATTTCAAATTATATGGCATTCTAAAAATCTTAGAGAGTCGAAGCATCTTAAGTTTGACCAAAATTATAGAGAAAATTACAAAAAATTATAACATCAAATAGGTATACTACGAAAATATAATTAATGAAGAATCTAATGATACTTAATTGGTGTCATAAATATTATTATCTTATCATATAAATTTGGTTATACTTAAGATCTTTTGACTCACCAAGATTCTTGGAATGCCTTATAATTTAGGATGGAGAGAGTACTTCGGATGCATTTTTCAAAGTGAAAATTTAATCAAACTTGACGCGCCTGGTTGGTTAGGTTCCTATCATGGAATGAAATATGTCCTCTCCAACTCAAGATGCTACTCGTTTTCCTTTTTTTTTTAGCAGATGCTACTCGTATTTTTGGCACCGTTCGGTTTTTTTAGAAAAGGGGCTGGATTTTATTATTACTGAACTGTAGCGTACACCCTAGGTCTTACGAACAAGTCCCTAGTCAAAAATGATTTTACAATAACAAGCGCAAACATAGAGAACTCTATCTTCTGGATTGATCCAGAAAGGATCAACACAGCACCCAATGACCCAACAAAGCACCGACGTTCCTCGTCGGAGAAAGAGCAAGATCAACTCCATCCAGCCCGACCAGTCCCAGACACATATAATAACAAAAGAAGATGGCTGATTTGTTTCCTAAAACTTTTACGAGCCCAGCCCAGCCCAGCCCTAGACACACACAGAGAGCTATCCTTCTCCCCCCCTCACTTTGTCCAGCCCTGCGCCCCTGCCCCTGCTAGTTTAGGGTCTGTTTGGTTTGGGTGTTAAAGTTTAACGAATATCGTAGCACTTTCGTCTTATTTGATAAAAAGTTTCTAATCTTGGACTAATTAGGCTTAATAGATTCGTCTCGTAAATTACTTCTAATCTGTATCGACATACATGCAATTAGTCTACGTTTAGTACTCCATGTATTTACCGCAACATTGATGTGATGGGAGTTAAACTTTAACGTGTGCAAACTACACATGGCCTTATACTCAGGCTAGCGCATGAATGTGGTTTGCGATTTACTCACGTCACCGTGTTTGCATGAAATTTTTAGAAACTATAGTTTTTATCCAAATCAAACTCAGATTGCACTATTGTTGTTTCTACAATAAATAATTTTAAACAAACCCATATTTGAGTATGTTTAGGTAATGTTTTGTAAAAAGAACATTATAGGCGTGTTTAGATTGTAACCATCAGAATGTAGGCCAAAATTCAATCAACCAAGAAACATTCTTGTGTAACCGATGCAGGAAAATCATTCTTTTTCACATAATAAAACTCACCCCTTGTATTTCTAGATCACGTATCTAGTTAATCCAACCTAGCAAACAAGTGATTAAGTTCAACTTGTATATATTCTAAGGCCTGGTTTAGTTCCAAAAAATTTTTAGGTTCACCCTATCACATCGAATGTTTAGACACATGTATGGAGTACTAAATGTAGACGAAAAAAACTAATTGCACAGTTTGGTTGGAAATTATGAGACGAATCTTTTAAGCCTAATTAGTCCATGATTAGCCTTAAGTGCTACAGTACCCACATGTGCTAATGATGGATTAATTAGGCTTAATAAATTCGTCTCGCAGTTTTTAGGCGAGCTATGTAATTAGTTTTTTTTATTAGTATCTGAAAACTCTTTTCAACATCTCATAAAACATCCGATGTGACACCCAAAAATTTACTTTTCGCGAACTAAATACAGCCTAATTCAGTCGACCAAATACTTGTGTCTCTGTATGAACCTAGCCTATCCGTGGCCAGTTTGGCTAGTAGATGCAAGCCAGGCCTGCCTAGTCCTAAAACCAGTCACTCCCTAACATACCAACACTAGACATGTTACACCAATCTAGGGTGTGTTTAGTTCGTGAAATTTTTTAGCTTTGACTATTGTAGCACTTTTGTTTGTATTTGTCAATTAGTGTCCAATCATGGACTAATTAGACTCAAAAGATCCGTCTCGTGGTTTTCTACCAAACTGTGTAATTAGTTTTTTTTCGTTTACATTTAATGCTTCATGCATGTGTCCAACATTCGATGTGACGGGGAATCTTGAAAATTTTTGGGAACTAAACATGACCCTAATGTACAAGGAGAATGCAACTGATTCTACATGTGAAAATTGTGGGTAGAACCTAAATACCACCAAAACTAAGATCACAATCCAACTAATCACACTTCCATTGCTGCAAATTTCTACATAATTGCCTAAATTTAGGTGAGATAGTTCATTTTCTAAACTACCAAATACAACAAATAATCACATAATCGAGGGGATATACTGTTCAAGTACGGGGGATCCATTTTTCCTCTTTCAATGGACTTGGCCTAGAATCCAACGACTGGTAGTGGATGGCAATAAGGAGCCTGGAGCATCTCCAGGAGTTTGGTTAGTTTGCTTGCTAAACTAATATAATAGATCTAACAAGTTAATAGAAAAAACAACAACCTTGAATTTTGTCCTCACCCAAAAGTCTCCTATGATACCTTCTTAAACGATTTTACATTGAGAACCCCAAACTATTTCTAACCAACCAAATATTTTTAATAGTTTCTTTGTCTCGTACCGCGTTCTCATCTGAAATCCTTTATTTTCTTAATTTACTCATGCGTTCAATTTACTCCGATCTCCCAGGAAAAACGCCAGATGGGAAGCAGTATAGAGTTTCTCTCTACTGTAGAAACTTATGAGTTAGAGAGAATATTTGACAACCTTTTATTTTTAAGGAGCACTTTTACCAAATCAAACTATTGGAAGACACTTTTTCCCTTTTTGCTTAATAATCAAAATAGGAAGTTGTTTTACAGAACTCTTGGAGATATTCTTACATATGCAGCAAGAGAGGGGATGATGAAGAGAAAAAGCAATAAGGAAGACCTGTGCCGTGGCATGGCTACTAAGATAAGGTTGCTTACAATCCAAGATGATGGTCATCTCCAACCAAGACCATTATGATAAACCTGTCGTGACATATTATGGCTTTAAAGACCTTTGTGATGTTATTTAACTAATGATTTAGAAAGAATTAAGAACGATAAAAAAACTCTTAAGCTTGCTTACGTGACACCGGTGCTCGACAATCGACACTAGTAGACATACTCGTTATGGCATAGTTCTCTCGAATAAATAAGCAAGTCTTTAAGCGTTCACACTCATCTATTGACATAAGAAGCCAAACCGATTCTTCAATCCAAACGCACCCATAGAGGAACAAAAGAACATAGGAGGTGAGGAGCAATTTACTACAGTACCGAGTGCATGAGAATTTCCTTGTGCCCTTGTAGTAACAAACAGTTTGCAAAAGGAGCTTTTAAACCTTGGGATGGATGCTGGATGATGTGGCAAGCTAGTCACCGTCGCCAGCTAGAGCTTTCTTGTATTCCGGTACGTTACGGGCAAAGCGAAATGAAAAAGAAGTGGTGAATTCACGAGGCAAAGTTTGGATTTTTGCCCAAAAACCAAAACAAAAAAAAAGGTTTTTTCCAACGCAAGGAGCTGCCTTTCCCGTCAGCAGAGCAGCAGCTGCTGTTCATCTTCATCCTCCCCATCCTCTGACTGATTTATCTCCCGAATTCGCATCTCCCTCTCACTTCGCTGTGTCTCATCAGTCATCACCGCCGGCCTCATCGCGAGGACTAGGCGCGCGCTCTCTCCCCCTCCGCCTTTCTTGCTGACGGCGACGACTGGGCAAGCTCTGCCGCATCCCTGCGCCAGGTGCCCAGGCCTTCGTTGAGCCCTTCCCCTTCGCCAGGTCTTCGTCGGCCACTTCGCCAGCGACGAGCGCCCATCAGGTATGCCCACCCCTTCACTTCCCTACCCGCTGTGCGAAACTGAGCGCCCAAACCCTAATGTAAGCTAGTGTTTGGTTATTTGTATTTGGATCTCATCTGATTACAAGTATATACATGTATTATTATTATGCCCACTGACTAAGATTCTTCCGCGAAAATTATCGGGTGGACATTACATGCTCCGCCCCCTGGCGTGAGACAGTCTACTTCTCAGCCATGGCATCTGTAGCGTCACAACCAGCTGCAGATGTTTCTGTGGTGACATGTGGAGTAGAGTGGACAATTGGGGATATGGAGGGAAGCGATCAGTCCACAAGCGATCACTGCCTATTTGGTGGGGAATTCCATACACCGGATCAGTTAGTAACTGTCAGCGAATCCAATCTATCATGCTGTCGAATTAGGCCGACAAATGAATCATCATTATGTTTAGACAGTTAAAGTGCCCTGTCCTGATTTTTTGTCGGGCTCGTGTATTTTTTTTGGTTTTGGAGTTTCAGGATCAGATATGATGCCCCATATCATGTTCTTGCAATAATATGCCGTGCGCAAATAGTAGATTCTGTAGCTGTCAGGAGCACACCATTGCTGCCAATTGGGTGGAGGGATTCAGTAGACTGGATCAGTTAGTATCTGTCAGGGAAGCCCTTTATCATGCTGTCGTATTAGGCGGGTCTTGTCATATGTCTAAGGATGAACTATCGTTGCATAGAGTGCTAGACAAATAGAGTCTCCTCCTTGATTTCAGTTGGTTTCTGTATTGCTTTTCTTTTGGAGTTCCGTTATCAGATATGCCACCTCATATCATGTTTTGGCAATAATATGTTGTGCACAAGTAGTAATTTTGTAACCGCCAGGGGCACGTTTTCATGAAATGCTAAATTGAAATCATGTGATTTTAGGTAGTTGCCTGTAATTTCGGATTCCAGCATGACGTGTCTGGTGTTTTAACAGGAGCGAAATGGACGAGGCTGTTCCTGCTTTGGCTACCGGCCAAGCTTCAACTGATGCCGTGACGGAGCAGCCTGTGAATGTGTACATATGGGACATGGATGAGACACTCATTTTGCTCAAGTCACTTCTGGATGGCTCATATGCTGGGGCTTTTGACGGCCTCAAGGATCGTGAGAAAAGTACTGAAATAGGGAAGCGATGGGAGAACCTCATTCTTGAACTCTGTGACGAGCACTTCTTTTATGAGGAGGTCAGTAAGCGCCTAAACTCGTTACTGCCATACATCCCAAGTACCTATTAGACAATGAACAAAATGGTATGCCGTTTATATTTTCCAGAACTACATACCAAAATTGTACACAAATTCATTAGGATTATCCCTTTGAAAGCTACTTTCATTTTCCTGTAGATGAAATTTTCCATGACATTGTACTTCACATCATTCATCTAACTTGCCTGCTCAGTTACTACCTATTGTTTCCTTCAATGTTCTGCATAAGTCATTTAGCTGCTTATTTTTTGGACATGCTTTTTCTCTTTTTTATGTTCATCTCTTTATTTTTTTTTCAACTGATCTGGTCGTTTTTGCACTAATGCAGATTGAGAACTACAATGAACCCTATCTCAATGCTTTGAATGAATATGATGATGGGAGAGACTTGACCTCATATGATTTTGAGGCCGACTGTTTTAGTTCACCCTATGATGATGCGAACAAAAAGAAGCTTGCTTACAGGCATCGTGCTATTGGAGAGAAATATGCAAAGGTGTCAGTTTGTCACAAGAATTACCTTATCTCACAATATTTTCCTTTTAAAGGGTTTCCTTCATAAGATGATTCAGCTTGGTATCTGTTTTTCTCTTTATGGGGTCCATGTTATTGCATTTCTACTTGATATGGAAAGTTACATGACAACCTTGCAACAGGAACTCTATGAATGTATTCAACAGCGAACCTTGTAAATATATAGCAGGATGCAGTGCTCTGCTCAGATCACTCTTGTAGTGAACTACTGTAACTCTCATTTAATTTCTTCAGAATGAAATGTACATCCTATTTAATTAGATGTGTGCCTATTGGTAAGAAGAGTTCGTGTTTTCTGTGTAATATATATGCACTTGTCTGTATACTTATGAGTTGCTACACTGTGCCAAATGGGGTTCGAGTATAATCTTATATCAAGCTGGAAGCCAGGAAATATGTCAAAAAAAAGTCTACCATCTTGTAGATTACAGTATTAGGGGCAGCTGAACTTTCTAGCTTGATCTCCTAAACATATGAAGGTTCCCTTCCACAGAATTCACTGGGGCAGCATGCATTGCTGAAAGGCCCTTCTCTGAGGATGGTTTTAGAAAAAAAAATAGTTTAGTAACGGTAAGTAATTGGATCCGAAAAATTCAGTACTGGAAATATTTTCAGAGCAACATTATTATCAGATAAGAACCTTCTGTTGCTTTTGTATTGTTCTTATGTCATTCTATTGCTTTCGTACTTTTATCAATGGGATGTCTGTGATTGCTAAATTGGGCTATTTTTTGTGCTTCCAGGGTTTGGAAAAGATTCTGGACCAACACATGGTCAAAGTCTGCAATGATCAGTACAGTTTGACTGACAAATATACTGATGGCTGGCTGTCTTCAGGTATTCTCAATTGAACTAGTTTTTTTAATTATTTTTATTTATTTTTTATGTTGACAATAGGAATATTTCTTATTTCATCTCTAAAATGATGTGCTTCTGATTTTCTAATTAGAGTTATTGGAGAAAAGTAGGTCTTTCAGTTTTGTTGATGAAACCAAATATGAGGCTATGAGCTAGTATCATCTAAGCTATAAGAGCTTACAACTGTGGACAATCTTCCAGAACTTAGTATTACATAATAATATTGTATGAATATAGCCCTCATCTGTTTTACAATATGTGTCCACCTTACTGGAGATTGTTGCTTCCATTAGCGAACTGAAGAATTTATCTATTGTTTTTCCCCATTAGTCTGTACACATGAAGTACTTGGATTGCTATGGAGGGTCCATGGTGTTAAGAGTTGAATTGATGCTTGACAACCAATCCAGCATATCGATTTCTTAGTGTAATTCTTGCACGCATGCTGTCTCCTACCTTGGTCACAGCTTTCTCCCCTGCTGACACGCTTGTTAGCCCAATAGCCTTTTCCCTACCAATAAAAAGGGTGGTCTAAACACTGAACTGTAGATTTAGCTTGGCTTGTGGTTGCATCCATAAACTTACTGAAATTTGTGGACTAGTATCTGCACTTAATTTAAGTCTTACCTTTTTTATCGTTAGATTCTTGAACATTATTATCTTTATGCAGCTCATAAGTTATTGGAAGAAGCATTGGGAAAATCAGCATCAGCACCTACTGCCAACTCTTCAAGCATCAATTGCATAGTTACATCAGGGTCACTGATTCCAAGCCTTGCCAAATGTTTGCTGTATCGCCTGGATGATGTGGTCTCGTCTGAGAATGGTATGCTAATGTCTCCAATTTTCCCTTTAAGCACTTAATTTCTGTTCTGTATAGCACTTTGGAAGCCATGAATTGGATTAGTGATATTGGCTCTCTCTGTTTGACAAAATGTTGTCCATGGCAACTAACATTACCAATCTATCTGCTATTGCATTATTTGAATCAGACCATACATAAAGTCCATGAGGTTAGTTGTAAACAAATACATGAAGTTGGCAATAACAGTTTGCTTGTGTTTTGCAGTTTACAGCTCATGGGAAGTGGGTAAGCTGCAGTGCTTCAAATGGATCAAGGAGCGCTTCGATGGTCCAAATGTCCGCTTCTGTGCAATCGGTGATGGGCACGAAGAGTGCACTGCTGCACAGGTCATGAAATGGCCATTCATCAAGATTGAGTTCCGCCCCGAAGCCCATAACAGGTTCCCTGGCCTAGACATGCCCACAGTGCAGACCTACATGGATGTGATATACGAGTCATCAAGCAAAGATGGTTGACCAACAATTCATGTTGGTTCTGTTTTCTCCTCTGACCTCCAGCACCCATGGAGCTCTTGTTTGAGGAAAACTGTAAGCAAAGAGATGTCGTGGGAAAGGAACATGCCGTCCTCCCTCGATCTTTACCTTGGCGAATTAGGAGGCAGGTGTGATAAATAAGAGTCTTACTAGTTCGTCCATGTTGTCATAGATCCTGTCTTGTGTTTCCATGTTACTGTGATTCAGGCAATTGTGTGTTGTGTCCGCCTGTCCGGGCATTATTTCCCGTGTTGTGCATTGCCAATTTGCCATTTTCAATTTCTGTGTATATGCTTCTTTGGTTTATAGGTGGATGTGACCGCTTGTTTAAACAGGAGGTGGTACGTGCATTATTCTGGGAGATTAGAACCATGGTTAGACTATTGTGTTGCGATGTTCTAGCCGGTCTCCTGTGCATGTGTTCAGTTGGAAATGTCATTAGTCATGACAGTACTCCATATTTTTTTTTTATATATACATAGCTCATAGTTCACCAGCACAGGAGGGAGGCGGCGGCAATGCCTATGCAGCTATGCTAGTCAGACCGAGTTAAAGACCGTTTCCCCCAAATGTATGCCACAGTGCTATTGTTTCAGTCAAGAGATTAGAGTTATGAAATTTATGAAAAAAAATACGCTTCAGTTTTATTTAGCTATAAATTGCTCGTGTACTTCCCGTAGATATACTGGCAGGGCAAAACCCAGGTTTTCTTAAATTTCCATTTCCATTCGATTTAAATATTAAATAGGAAAAAGAGGGAAACAATCACTAAATAGTACCCCTTCATTTTAAATTACAAGACATTTTTGTTTTTCTAGGTATATTGTATTCGATATGTACTTACTAGACATAATGTATAGCTAAGTACATAGCAAAAGTTAGGTCAATCCTTTGGGGAATCATGATGGTCTACAACACAATACAACTCTGACTAATATAAAAAAAGTATGTTTCAAGTAGAAATGGTTATATATGGTGGCAATATTTTACATGACGATCCTAATAGTAGTAGCATCGACTAAAATTGTCTGCTAAATTTGAAAAAAAAAAACCTATTATTGTTCTGTAGTTAAGCGACTTTAAAAAGTCGTGCTACCGGAAAGCGACTCTAAAAAGTTGTGCTACCGGAAAACGATTTTAAGTAAAATCGTTACCTGTTAAACGATTTTTCTCAATTTCGTTAATCGATTAAAATCGTAGTCGTTTGGGTCGTTTACAAGAAAGTTACCCGTTATTGGGCTCAAAATTCACGTGCCCAAAAGTAAGCCCACAAGGGCCACAGGCCCACCACAACCCAAAACCAGCAGAGGTAGAGCGTTCTTCTTCCCCGACGGCCGGGGCGACGGCTCGTCTCCACTAGTCTCTGGAAGCCTCCGCCACGGAAAGCCGCCTCCACCTCCCTTGCCGTTGCCCTTCCTCGTGGCTGGTGGTCGTGGGAGCCCTTTATCGGCGTGCAGTACAGGTACCTACACTCGGAGCTATTCTCCTTCTTCCTTGAGCCGCACAGCTACTCCGCCGCCGGCCGCTCCACTCCGCCCTCCCCTAATCCGAAACGGAGTCGTCCCCGCGGCCGTCCGCCCACCACCCACCACCGCCGTCCGCCCCGTAATGCTTCCTCTTGTTCATCTTTCCCTGTTTGATTCTGTGTGCGGCGGTTCTGTGATATTCCTCTCTTAACATATATATACTGATATACATATATGAGCTCTCCTTTTATATTTGTGGTCGTTTGATATGGATTTCAGGGGCTGATTGGGTGACCAAACCCGCAAGGTTTGGGGGTGTGATTTGGGAGCAGGAGGCGGCGGCGATATGGTAAGAACACTCATGGACTGTCCCCTCCTCAGTTGACTAGTGTGAGATTATATCTTGCTCTCAGTCAAGAGGTTTAGATAGCTAGTGGAATCCATTGGATGCGCCAAATGCGGATTTCTAATGATAAATTGACTGTCTCCTTTTCGTTTCGGGTTAATACAGATTTTTGATGTGTCGATTTTGCTTCCTGACTACCTCAATTTAACTTACGCAGTAGTTCTTCGAGTTTATCCCTATATATGTGATTGCTAGAAATGACACGTGTCCAAAATTTCAATTTGTAGCTGTAGTGGTTATTTGAAACTTCCAATTCTATTGCAGCCTTGCCTACTCCGTTTGTTGTTGTTGTTGTTGAGCTGGACATGGTAGCTTGGCATTCCCAATTTTAGACCTCTGGCTTAAATGTGAAGAATACCCCTGCAGGAATACAAGGGAAGATCTACTGGGACTTCAGGAACTTCCACTAAAAGTTTCCGTGATCTCTACAATATGAAGTACTCAAGCTACTTAAACAACGAACCAATGCCAGATGCTACATCAGAAAAGGAGCAGGTTGGAATACTCAGGCCATTTTGTTGCAACTTTGTAGGCTGTCGCAGAAACAAGCTTTGGTGAAGCTAGACCTGTTGCTTCCTGTGTTTTGTTCCAGGGAAATGAATATTTCAAACAGAAGAAGTTCGCTGATGCTATTGAGTGCTATTCCAGAAGTATTGGGCTGTCTCCTACAGCAGTCACATTTGCAAATAGAGCTATGGCATATCTTAAACTAAGAAGGCAAGTTACTCTGAGACTGTATCTGTATGCATTCACTTCACCTTATGCTGTTTCTTCATTTGTTCTGCTTTTACTGGAAGCAACCCATCTCCATTGAATCTGAAACCATATTTCGGTTGCACCAGCAATCTGAGACTGTTGAATAAGGCATATTTTCTGTATTCTTGGTCTGCTATTGGTGCTATTTATGATATATTTTTACCTATCTGCTGTGTCCTGTGGAACCTGGAAGTTATGTTTCGAGGACCTTTCTGGTGAAGTCTTATATTATAGATATGGAATTCATCAGGTTCAAGGAGGCAGAAAATGATTGCACTGAAGCTTTGAATCTGGATGATCGCTATATTAAAGCATACTCACGCCGAATTACTGCACGAAAAGAACTTGGGAAGCTTAAGGAGGCAATGGATGGTATTCCATGCTATATGCCTTCTGTCTTTATCTTTTTTAATCTCTTTATTTTTTTTACTTTCTGAATATTGACCTGTATTGTACACCAATTATGTGTATAGATGCTGAATTTGCCATCAGCCTTGATCCAAACAATCCAGAGCTAAGGAAGCAGTATTCTGAGATAAAAACTTTGCACATGGAGGTGAAGAAACTCTACTTCAAAATGTTTCACTTTACATCTTAGTTTTTTAGTAATTTACTACTCTTTTGTTTTAAATTTCGCTTTCACTCATTTGAACTGTAATAATGACAAAACATGGGCTTTTGAGATGGCATGGCTTATGTGTGATTCGGTGGCATAACCATGTGGATGATCTCTGCAGAGGTTATAAATGTTTTTGTCCCTCTCAATAACACGGATGAGCTTATTAATTCTGCAGAAAATGGCTAAAAAGGTTCCAGTACCAGCTAAACGTGCAGTTTCTGGAATTGATAAACCTGCTGATGTCACTTCTCACCCACCGACTATCTCCCAGAAGGTAGGTTCAGCTGCAGTTGTACATTGCCATAGTAGCTATTTTTTTTAATGGACAATCGATATGTTTAATAATATATTAATATCAGTTGAATACAGTTTGCTAGTAACTTCATTGCCTAAAAATAGTGCAAGTCATGGGCATGTCATGACTTTGCCCTTTTGAACCAGGCCTTCGCTGTGTTTCTTGAGGAGTTGGTCGCATTCCTGATTCCTCTGAATATCTGTTTAGGCTGTTGCTTGTTTATTTTGTTGAACGTATATACCTGATGTCCGATTATAATTCTACAGGACACTATCATGGAAGTTGATCCGCCTGTTAGTGATGCAATGAAGATCAGAGAGAGTGCAGGCGGCAGGTCTAACGGAGGATCTGGAGTAATCATCAATGACAAGATCATGCAGGTTTTTATTTTTGTAGCCTTTCTGACCATTATAATACCCACGATCTGTGGTATCTGTGTTGGTACTAGTTGTCATACCATGGCAAGTAAGAGTTCACCTATCTGTACAATAGGATGTACTCAGCATATCATTTGGGCAGTTTTTCTTGCAATATTTCCGAGATACAATGTTTATTTATTTATTTTGCTTGAAAAAACTGATTCCTTTGGATAAGAGAATAACTTGCCATGTATTTATTGGAGTTCTCACATTTACGCACCAATCTGGAACCGAAACAGGTTTGAGATTGTGTACTTGTTTAAACCAGGTTCTAACTAGCTTTTAATAGATGGCCTCCTATTTTAATGAGAAAAGAGAAGACTGCTGGCTAGTTACCATTGAGCTCTGTCCTATTCACATTGGAGTGGAGCATGATGGTTTGGGTGATTGGAGAACTTGCCGCAACCCACTGCAAGCTGGAAATACACAAATGAATTCTCTTAAGGGTTCTGGATCATGTTTATTGTTTAACTGACTATACTCTTAAGAGTTCTGTATCGAGTGTCATATTTGTTGTTTAACATTTTAAGAGATTACTGCAATTGCAACGGCACAGATGTGTCTATTTTTCACATTTTGTTGGAAGAAGTATTGCTGTTTCTGTGTGTCACATGTTTCAACACTTGATTCAGCAGCCCCAAGGTCGAGATGCTAACCAGAAGCCTTGTCCAGAAGTTTCAGTTCAAGATCTTGCAGCTCGTGCCGCTTCACGGTATATGGCCAGCACTGTAAAAAGCGTTAAGACACCAAAAACAGCATATGACTTTGAGGTTTCTTGGAGAGCTCTTTCTGATGACACTGCCCAGCAAATACAGTTATTAAAGGTTTATTTCCACCTACCTTTTTTTTTTACTGTCACCATTGTTTTATGTGTAATTTCCTGCATATTTGTTTTCAAGCAGTCAATTCCACCAGCAAGCTTACCAGAGATTTTCAAGAACGCACTTTCTGCACCTTTTCTTATTGACATCGTGAAGTGTTCAGCCTCAATTTTCCGGTAGGTTCACTTATTATATGTCCTTTTGCCCTATGCCGGTCTGGGCCCATGGTTGTTAACTTGTACATAACTATTGTTTACACACTCAGGGATGATGCGGCATTAGCTGTCAGTATTTTGGAGAATTTGGCTCGAGTTCCACGCTTTGACTTGATAATCATGTGCCTTTCATCCATGCACAAATCTGGTGAGTTGGACTTGTGCCACCGAATTCCTTTTTATTTCCCCCTCATGTTTGGCTATCTTTTAGAATGGTGCTACTTGAATACTGATTAAACCGTAAAATGAATTGGTGAACAAGTTGTGCTGCCCTCCTAGGATGATTCGAGTCAAAAGTGCATAGAGGTTATCTATTTTCTTATTGTCCAGTGGTTCCACAAACAGCCTTTGATGAACGTTTCTAATTGATGCTCAGAACTGAGGAAGATATGGGATCAAGTATTCCTTGCTGAAAAAGCATCGGCTGATGATCAGATGGAAGCTCTTAGGCAGCTGCGAGGCAGATACATTCCGGGAGGATGGCAGGATAGCATGCTCACTTCGAGTTAAATCAATGATGATGATGTAAAGACTGATGATTAGAAATCCTTTGCTGTCTTCCCAACTGATCTTTTTGCATCCATCTGTTCTGGAGTGCCTGTAAAATGTTAAGCCCACTGGATGTGGCAAACGGTTGAAGCCTTTAGTGTAGGAGCATGTGTTAGCCGCAAATGGTTGTGAGATTCTTGCTGTGCCTTGCTGAGATGAAAGGGTCATTGTGCCTGTTGCTAATGTAACCTCGCCTTGTGCTCCTACTTCCAAGACTAGTGAGTTTTGCCTGTCCTTGTACTCTGGTTTGCCGGATTCCTTACGCTGGCACATTGTACAGTTCCTCCAAGCCCAGATGTCTGTAGGTACTAGTCCTTGCTCAGCTCGGTCTTGTGATGATCCTCAACGGTCCACACACACCACCACCTTGTCCTGAACATCCTGCTTCCGGTCCTGCAATACACTGGTGTGTTCCGAATGATCAAATTGCAGAGCTGGCTGATGTTGCATCCTAGTTGCTAGGTGTAGAAATAAGCAAGTAGCTGGAAGGGTCATTGTGCTTGCAAGTTGCAACTTGCAGATATGTGATGATCTGATCACCATAAATCCCACTATCTCTTCGTCCCAGCCCACAACGTGCTCGGCCCAATAGCCTTGTTTACTAGAGAGTGACCCTGTGGCTGGCGCCCACCATCGTTTTGGGCCTAGCCTGCCAGGACCAGGATGTTGTAGTATCGTTGGCAGGAGAGTGTTTTCAGCTCGAAGGAGTGTTTTTTTTTTTTGCTGATCGAGAGGAAGAGTTTTTTGTTATCTTATTATCTAGAACATTTGAACATGTTTTTACTGAGCCGAATAATTTTGTTTTATGGAGGGGAACGTTTTCCATGGCCACCGAACATTTGTTATGAGGTTACAAAAAAGAATATTTATTATAAAGATATAAAGAGGAATTTACGTTAAAAAAAGATATAAAGAGGAATTTCTAGCATCACGAGAAAGTTGTTCTAGCTCCATGGGAAAATATTCCATCTTTAAACTAAAAGATGTTCTGGCTCAAAATAAACAAAAAAATTAGCTTCAAAAGAAAACTGTTTCAACTTAAAAGAGAAACTAGTTCAATATATATTCTACTAAGTCACAAAATGTTCCACTAGTTAGTTTGTTATTGAATTTGTTCCAACTCATTATCAGCAGTGTTCAACACGCATGTTTTCCATTAGCTTATAACATTGTTTACTTGTACTATTACAATAAAAATATGTTTTTGTTTGATAATTAATCATTGCTTGAGGCAACAAATTAAATGTACACTTTGGTCTTTATGAGTAGAAAAGAAACGTAAAAATGTCCTCTGAACCCACTGAAAAACATGTTCTAGTCGACTGTCGTTCCATCGGTTTGTTCCGGTAGCATTCTTTTTCCCACTAAATTCGAAGCCATCGTTGCAACAAAATTAGTCTATGGTTTGACATGTTTTTATTCACAACGAATTTTGATGTACTGTAGGAGTAGAAGCGAACCACAACTATTTATTGGAAACAAAAAGGATCTGAACAAACAGGGAAATAACAATTTATTTATTAAAAGAGAATTAGTAGTAGATTTTATGGCAGGAAAAAAGGAATGAAAAAAGAACAAACTAGCAGTAGAAGAAACAAAGAAAGAAGCCTTAACCAACAATACCAGCTGTCAAATTGACGTGGGCCACCGAATCTGAGAATTGAATGATCCGGGTAAACTTTGGTTACGTCTCTCTCTATCTAGGCTACCTCTTCTTGTCGATGCCTCACCATTGGCGATCAGGGAGAAGCTTGCATTGGCAAGCACTGGTATCATGATCTGCTCCATCATCCGATCCGCCCGCAGCTTGTTCCTCGATGGGCAGAAATGAGTGACAGTATAAATGTGCTGTTTATACTGATCCTGCGTGATCTCTTCTGTGTCACCACAAATGCAGTCCTCCTCCAGTACGACCTTGGGCTACAAATACACTGCTTAGAAATCAACATGTCAGTCTACACTGCTAGGAACTACTGGTGTGTTTTTTGGTCCCCTGCCCTGCAGTCTGCTCTTTGTGACGCCATGCTTGAACTGGGTGACCACAATCGCTGTTTTAATCTATGCATGCCTTGTTCTTGATTGAAAGTTACATGAATCAAGTGATAAAGCATGGCCACTCCCTTTCAGGAATCAGGATGTTATATATATGCATGATTTCTTCTACCTCAGCAAACCTTCAAGCAAAACCACCACTAGCCTTAAAACAGCTGTGTTGTCGTCGTCCTCTCTTTCTAGATGATGAAGCTCAGCTCGACCTCGAAACATCATTAGTGTTTGAGTACTGAAACGTAGCTTTCCTCTGGAAACACCGAAAGAGCCATGCTTTTAGCTAGTCCTTCCTCTTTCTTTTCATTTGTCTTCTTGGGAGTGCTACCTCACATTCATGATCACCATCATTATATTTTGTACTGTTATGAAGCCCTCAATAAGTAATCTTGCTCGTGGACAGCTTCATTTCGTGTTGCAGATTCCACAATCATGGTGTTTTGCATTTGCATCTACACACACGTTGCTATTATTGATACATTAAATTCTACTATATGTTGCCGTCAGTTTGACATTGCGCGTTTTGCTTCAGCAAACCGCTTTCTTTTCTTGCACAATCATGCTGAATCAGAAGCGGCGCTGAAACAAGACCATTCCGAATAACACATACTCCCTCCATCTTTGATTAAATCAATTCCTCGAGTTGTCTTAAGTCAAACTTTTAAAATTTGACTGAATTTATAGAAAAAAGTGCACTACGCATCTAGATATACATTATAACGAGATACATAGTAAAAGTTATGTATTTAGAACATCTAGAATGACTTACAATTTGGAAAGGAGAGGGTAGTTTTTACTCAATCATACCTTCTGTTGATAAGTCATTTCTAAATCTGAGCTAGAGATTTGATTTGTGCTAGTAGCTTGTTAAGGTTTCAACCTAGAGGAGAAAAAAGAAACAGAATTGATGACTTCTGAGCAATGCAAAGCACATCACTGAACTAGTGTGACCCAACCCAACTAGTAGCTGAGGCCTGAGGCCCATGCTTAAGAAAGCTGCCTCTCCTTTTTCCACTAGAAAATTGAAGGGAGTCATCACTCATCAGCAAAGATAAGGCCCTATCATAGTTTAATGGCGCAAACGGTACCTGCTGCATGAGAATCAAACTATAAAATTGGGGTGGTCCAAATCTCTCCACCTACGTTTGGGAATCTGATCTCATATATAATTCTGGAGAGTTATAAACAAATGGTCCAGTAAAGGACAAAAACACCTATCAAATGCGAACAATCTTTTGTGTTTGCTTTTTTTTCGAGAACGTGCATAGCCCGTGTTTCATTAAGAAGAAGTTAGAGAGTTTACACGACCAGCATCACATCACGGCGAGATGCCACGAGTGATGCGGTTGAACACGTACAAAGGTCACCGCTAGGCAGTGGAACGTAAGCTGTTGTGACTAACTAAGAAACTAATCTTTTGTGTTTACCATTCTTTTAGTCACCACTTGTTGATTTATCTATTCCCTGGAGTAGATTCTTGCTCTTTCTATATTTGTTGCAATGGTCTCTTTCTTTCCTTGATCCTAGCGTTTATCCCCTTGCTACTTTGGGCAAAAAAATGCCTGTCCCAGTACTTAATTAAACTAATGGAGGTATGAAAAACATATACTTAGACTAATGATTGTATGACATAGTTAGCATGGTAAGCCTGTCATGGTGACATATATATACATATACTCTTGAAGAAGATATGAATAAACACTACCTGAGACAATGTGCCTCCATTGTACTCAAGTACAAAATCAACCCTCTGATGGTTCCACTTCCACTTACAATATTCTATTCCCTTCTGTTCCCCCTTTTTTCTGTTCTATTGTTCCTTCAAATGTTGTTCACTAATAAACACTCAAACGAATGGACAGTTTTAGCTTGTGTATGCAAAATGCTTCTGAAAAAAGTCTAACATTTTACAACATTTTTTTGGTTCGACTAAACCTCTGTAGAAATTCTTGACCAGATCGAACTGCAGTATCATGGCTGTTGCAAAGCAACGATTTTTTTAGACCAAAAGCGAAGGCTGTCACCAGATTAGTCTCCATCAGGCAGGTCATACCTATTCCAGATGCAGTCATTAGCCTCTTTCAAGGTAACGTTATAGTGATGCTTAACATAATCTAACATTATAGTAATGCTTTGCTTACTATAAATAAGAGTACTGATCTCATTGCCATTCTGACATCATGGTTAATGGTTTATTAATAGGGGACCTGCAATGATTAGAGCTAGTTACTAGCTCTAAGCTAACTTTTCCAATAGTGCTAACTTTTAGTACATAGCTTTTAACATAGATAGCTCCACATGACATTCTCACACAACCTTGAAATATGTGCAAGAGCTGAGCTCTTAATCAAGAGCTAGCTTTTCTCTCCCTTTTATTAAAATATGAGAAAAATGCTTAGAGTTAGCGTGAAAGCCAATTGTTGGAGCTGCCCATACTAGTACCCCGATCCATTTGTCAGAACTCATTAGTTTACGGCATGCACACGTCCCTAGGCTTTCTTGGAACTTTAAGATGAGAATTATAAAACTGCTCTTGTCAATGGTTGAATGATGAGGATTATGGTGGAGATTTCAAAATGAGAGGTTTGTGCTTTTGTTTGTCTTAGCTCCTGACCCTGCTTTTCCCAATATTGACGGGAACTTAAAAAGGTAGCGATATTTCAAGTTCTATCCTCTCAAAGAAAGAGGGAATCTTCCAAGTTCCAAAATTCATTAGGCTTTGCTAATACACAGAATGACAGAACTCATCCACAGCAATTCGGCAAGAAACTTAATTGATTTTCTCCAAGAATTCAGGAACCTTATCTCTTCTTCTTTTTTTGGCCTAGGAGAAACCATATACTACATGCCAGTTGTCTTATATTTGTCGGTTGCAACAAGCCAACAATCAGATTAGACATGAGTTAAGCAAGAGAAAGAGATGGAATTTTCAGTTGCATCAATCCAAAGGCAGAAAGGTGAGGTTGATTTGAGATGATAGTTGTTGAATGACATGGCTGATTGGTTGCCAAGATAAGTCTGCATTTGTGTAGGAGTACGTTGGTTCTGAGATTTTGATCCAGTCAACAATGGCCAGTTCCACTGAAGCAAGGATTAGATCACTGGAGCAGAGCAGGTGATGGGGATTGGACACTCATCAGGTTTTTGCATTGGGCACTGGATTTTATTTTGCACCGTCATGGACGGTGGAGTAGCGTCAGATAAGCTCCCCTGTTCACTCTCATGCCTAGTATGTTCATCAGCTGCAGGACTTTCCATTCAATCCTGATATATCTTTGATGCTGTCTATTTGCTCGACAGTGTCATGGAGAGGGAGTTTGCTTTCCGGGATGCGAAGGCTCACTGTGATTTGACCTCTTGAGAGGAATGTGAGCTGCATCAGACTTTGCAGCCCAGTGCAGCTTCATACCAAACGAACAACATGCATCCATGTGTGTTCGTTGCTGAAAAGGTGAAAAGCAGACAATGAAGATCTCAAGTTCCTTTTCTTTTCTTTTTTTTATTTCAAAATTTAACCCCTGTTTAGTTCTTTCAAACTTCCAAAAAATTTTACAAGATTTCACGTCACATCGAATCTTTAGACACATGTATGGAACATTAAATATAGATAAAAAATAACTAATTACACAGTTTGGTTGTAAATCATGAGACGAATTTTTCGAACTTAATTAGCCCATAATTGGATACTAATTGTCAAATACAAACAAAGTGTTACCGTGCTTCTTAAAATTTTAAAGGTGCAACTAAACACAGCCTTACGTCTCAAGTTCAGAGTCACCGTCCATAGCTACCCTTTGACAGAACATAGTAAAAGACAAAGAGGCAAGTTGCTCAGTAACAATCCACGTCATGTGCACAGTGAACAAAAAATTCAGATCAACTTGTTAAAATATGACAAACAGCATGGCTCTGCCCATTTTTAAAAGAAGCTACAACTGTGAATCTGTTATCAAGATGACCAAAACATAGGTGTGGCGTGTGGCGTCGGTTACGCCCTCATCTTCTAGACTTAGACAGTGGATGTCATTGTCTTGAAGATATGTCTCAAAAAAAGGTAGGGCCTGCCCAATGATGCATTATTGGCTTATTATTTCTTTCATACCCTCTCTAGATAAGCTTTTCTTCCTCTTAAAAATGCTATATATATTATAAAATAACTAGTAGGTCTTCGGAGTAGACAGCTACTAGTCTACTACATATTATATATTTTAGAAGAAATAATGGCATTATTTATCTAGAGAAACAAGGCAATTCATTGGCCCCGATCGGCTGTGCTGATAAGCCGGCTGAAAAACACCGTTAGCTGATTTATTGTGAGAGAAAAATATTATTTTGGTTAAAAAAACAAGCTGAAAAAGATGGATTATAAACCGAATGAATAGAGCCATTAAACTTTAGCTGATGAACCTATTTCTATGTGACAAAAAAAGATTATATCACATATTTATTGTTATATCATCGGCTTTTATTGAGTATCGACACATAATTACACCGAATTATCTCTCTTGTTTGTAAGTTCGAACGAGAGGAGGTCATCCTTGATGTGCCTCATGTTACTCTACATATAGTCACAACCTGTATAATTTTCACCACTAGGTAAATTTTTATGACCCATTATTGTCAAACATATAGTCACACACTATTTTTCACTGCCGTGAACATAGACATACTATATACTCCTTTCGTTCATAAAAAGATGCAATTCTTATTTTTCGATGAGTCAAACAGTATGAACTTTGACTAAATTTATACATAAAAATTACAATTCATGATACAAAATATGTACTACAGTATTAGATTAGTTATAAAATATATTTTCATAATAAATTTATTTAGAGATATAAATGTTAATACTATTTATTATAAACCTGATCAAGTTTAAGCTAGATTGGTGGGCACATATATATACTCCAGTAGTATTCTTTTACGAAGGGAGGTAATATTTACGTGACGGGTCACATAGAACAGTTCATACATGAAAAAAATAATCAGAAAAGTTGAAACATGAAGTAAACAACTCTACTGACAGATCTTGTTTGATGCAAGTAAGGAGGCAGTTGGTGCTTCCAAGGAGGCAGTTTGTGGTCCTGGTGGGAAACCGTTTGTGGTCCAGGCTCACCAACAGTCGTACTCTATTTCAGCACAGATGATCCCCAGGACAGCCATCTTTTTCTCTTTGGATGCCATCAATCATCTAGACTTGCCACATCTGGATCCTTTTGCTGCCTCTGGGTCTACAGAGCTCGCTGGCCAACCACAAGTCCACCACTGTTTTAAAGTTTAATCCCTCCTTGGCATCACAGCATAGCTTTACATGTGTGGTGGCATTTGGAACTTGGAGTGGAAAGCAGTATAGCTTAAGAAGCTGTGCACTGGGCACAGCACCTCAAGTACTCTATTCCCAGCTTTTTTTTAACGGATCAAAACCGGTCTTGGTTAACGGCAATACATATTATATTATTTACATGACAAAAATGCAATAACACGATTTGCATTGGGAATGATCCAATAACAAATGCATCAAGCAATAAACAAAAAATGAAAACAACTAAGAGTGCTTGTAACAACTAAAGCCACTGTTTGATAGAGCTTCACTTTCTGATTCTTAAACTTCGCTCCTAAATTCTTTGATAGAGTGATTCTGGTAGGAAATAGGATGGGTAGCAAGTGAGAAGTGATTCTGATAGTGATTGAATGGGAAGCGATGGAGAGCAAGGGCTTTTTAGCTCTAAGCTTGTAGTTAAATGGAGAAGTGGTTCTTATCTTATCGGCTCTCCACTGGAATCCAATTACATTTTAACCATTTGGTAGAATTCCACATAATGAGCTTGAAAAAGCTGGGAATGGAGCTCTACCAAATAGACCTAGTGTCTTACAGAGATACCTTAAATAAGCAAATAGACATAGTTTTAATGCCTCGTACATAATACTCCCTCCGTCATGGAATATAAGGATCCAAAATTCAAAATTTGTACCAAAATACAAGTATCCTGGGTCCTAACCCCCTCTCTCCTCTGGCTTTTTGGCAAGAAATATTGATATTCCTTTTGGTTTAACGTCGCCCAAACTAGCCAGTAACTAAGGAACATAATAATTGAACTACTCCCACCATCCGAATTAGTGAGGTGCAACGTGGTCTTTTGTCCGACTTTTTATTTTATCTGAAAATAGCTTGGATATATTGTATTTCAGGATACCCCACATAAATTCAATTAAGGCTGTGTTTAGTTCCCCATGGAATGCAAAATGTAAAATACCAACTACTTTGAAATGATGAAATGCAAAATGCCAAAATTTTCATGGGTGTGTTTAGTTCCATCCAAAATGCCAAATTTTTCATGGGGTGGGTGAGGGCTTTTTGGCTTTTTTTGGCCTCTTGAGGCTAAAATCCAAAATGGAGAATGGATACATTTTTGCTAATTTGCATGGTGTTTAGTTCCATTCTGCAAAATGATAGGCTAAAACCCAAAATTTTTTGGGTGAAATGGGGAACTAAACACACCCTAAATAGGTTAATGCCACCTGAAAACCAAATCACTGGTAGCAACAATATCTTAGTTGAATAGATCATCAATTTGTCAATTCACAAGTAATTGGTATCGGTGATTCTTTGTCTAAACCCTAATTGTGTTAAACCTAGGGGAATATGCAATATGCAAGTAGGACATAATGCCCAAGACGCCACCATCATTCGTTAGTCCAAGGAGAACATGATCGTCGAGGTGATGCCATTCAACCAAGAAACGAATTGAGTTCTCACTCGCTCTCCAACATATGGACGCGGACACCTCAACAGCATTTCTAAAGACCTATTTATTTGAGTTACAACTTTTGGCTCAAAAGTTGGCTTTCTGACTTTTAACTATTTTTTTTGCTATTGCCTTGTAATAAGTTTTCATGATACCAAAAGCTAGAAAATTAAAGCTTCTTAGAACATGATTTTTAACTTTTAGCTTATTTCCTCATAAGTCAAATTTCTAGCTTTTTGAAAGCCAACTCAAAAGACGAGTTGTTTGTTTCATCTCCTGACTTTTGGCTGATAGATGCCACATAAAAGCTGAAACAATTAGGACGAGCAACGACTAAGGGCATTGCCCCTGGCACAACACAAAGCCAGCCCAATGTTTCACTTGTGAACAGGGACATACACCTCCCCACCCCAACCCACAGCGCCAGATCCTTAGGCGTTTGGGACACAATAATTTTACAAGAGAAGATATTATTTTACCAGGAAATCCAATAACTCCCCTATTTCAAATGGCTCCCAAAAAACCTTGGAATTCATGAAAGATTCATCATCCACCCAGGGTTTTTTTTACCGACCGGTTTCCGGTAACCGCCGGCCGGCGGTAGCGGTTTACCGGTCGGTTTACCGGTAAACCGGTCGGTAACCGGCCGAATTCAAATTTGAATTCAAATGTTCTTCGGTTCGGTTTCCGGTCGGTAAACCGGCCGGTTTGGAGCGGTAACCGGCCGGTTTGGCCGGTTTACCGCTCGGTTTGAGTTTGGAATTTTTTTTTCTTTTTTTTTCAAACTTCTATACGTATAAATAAATACTAAACGAACTCGAATTTGAAAAATTTTTACACCATTGGCTTCTATAAATCATGAACTATTTTTAGGAATTTTTTCAGCATTTTTTGTTTTTTTCAAATTTTAAATTTGAATTTGGGGGCCTTAACGGGCCGGGACCGGGATTTTTTTTCTTTTTTTTCAAACTTCTATACGTATAAATAAATACTAAACGAACTCCAATTTGAAAAATTTTTACACCATTGGCTTCTATAAATCATGAACTATTTTTAGGAATTTTTTCAGCATTTTTTTTTCAAATTTTAAATTTGAATTTGGGGAAACCCTAACCGGGCCGGACCGGAACCGGACCGGCCCGGTTTGGGCGGTTACCGCGGTAAACCGCGGTAAACCGGCCGGTTTTTTTAACCCTGCATCCACCCACCGCATTTTTTTGTAAATAAATACCCCCTCAGTCCCTAAATAATTATCGCTCTTGCTTCCCGAGAAATAACTTTGACTATTTTTATATGAGAAAATATTAATATTTATGGTACATAATTAATACTATTAGATAGATCATTGAATCTATTTTGATAATAAATTTATTTGGAGATTTCAATGTTGCACACATTTTTTCAAATCTAGTTAAACTTACTACATGAAAAAAAACGACAGTTATTTAGGATATTTATACTTAATTGGATCTAGTCTATGGCTGTGTTTAGTTCCAAATTTTGGAGTGCTAAAATACACTGTAGCATTTCGTTTGTATTTGGTAATAATTGTCCAACCATTGACTAATTAGGCTCAAAACATTCGTCTCGCAAAGTACAACCAAACTGTACAATTAGTTTTTAATTTTATCCACATTTAGTACTCCATACATATATCGCAAGTTTGATGTGACGTGAAATCTTTTTTTTACATAGTGTACTCTTCAAGTGATCTAAATACAGCCTATATCAAGTCTATTTATAATTAATTGAATCAAGTCGCGAGCTCCAGTCAGCTACACTGTTTGAGCACAAACTCACATGCCTACCTTCTGTCCTTGCCTCCCCAAGAAAAGAATAGCCGTACAGATGTACAGTAGCCATGGACCCAAAGTGTGGTCTTGTTTATTACCAAAAACACCCAATTTTTTTTTTTGCGCAGAACCGTCACATCGAATCTTTGATACATGCATAGAGTATTAAATGTAGGTAAAAAATAACTAATTGCATAGTTTATCTGTAAATATCGAGACGAATCTTTTGAGCCTAGTTAGTCTATGGTTAAACAAATTTTATCAAATAACAATGAAAAGTGCTATAGGAATTTTTTCCAAAAGATTTTAGGATCTAAACAAGGCCTGTATTCGACCATGTTTTGGCTCTCACATTACTGTTAGTATTATATACTACACCCTTTCAGAAAATAATGAAATTCTAGAATTACTCAAAGTCAAACCATTTTAAATCTAATTAAGTTTATAAAAAATGTTGTCAACATGTATGATGTATGATTGTAAATAGACATGCTATAAAAACATATTTCATGACAAATTTATTGATACTTATTTAGTATACTAAATATTAGTATATTTTTATATAAATTTAGTTAATCTTTAATAATTCATTTGATCTAGAATTGCATCCTATTTTTGACAAAGGGATCACCTCACTTCCTAACAGTTTTTCTTATCT
Organism: Saccharum spontaneum; assembly: GCA_022457205.1. Taxonomy (NCBI): domain Eukaryota; kingdom Viridiplantae; phylum Streptophyta; class Magnoliopsida; order Poales; family Poaceae; genus Saccharum; species Saccharum spontaneum. Next base: position 10,856,433 of record CM039613.1, read on the forward strand.
TTTCCCAGCAACGCATAATGGCCACATTTTTTTAAACTGAAATTCTTAACTACTGCTTGTCACAACAGAAACTACAGTTACGGAATTCGATCAGTGTCAGACATCACTGGACAGGCAGCTAGCTAGTACACTACCAACTGTTCATTTATAGGCCACTGTTGAGCAATCGGCAATGTCAGGTGGTTGAACCCCAATAATTAGTTCTCAGGTGTGTTTAGATCAAAAAATTTGGGTGAAAAGTTATTGTAGCACTTTTCGTTGTTATTTGGTAAAATTTGTCTAACCATGGATTAATTAGACTCAAAAGATTCGTCTCGAACTTTACAGACAAACTATGTAATTAGTTATTTTTTTTACCTACATTTAATGTTTCATGTATGCGTTTAAAGATTTGATGTGATGGGTGGAAGAGGAAATATTTTGGGATGGCATGGCAAGTGAACGCGGCCTCAGTGATATTGTTGGTAGGATGATATGCAAATGCTCTCATGCTTTGCTTGACGTTTTGTCCGTCGAAGATCGTCCGGCACGGGGGCAAATTTTCCAAAGATGAATGGCCTGGACCCACTACTGCAAGTCTGCATGTGTTAAGCACAAAGACTGTACTGTATCCGAGCTATGGACTCCATTTTTTTTTGTAGGGCCTCGTTTAGATGCTCAAAAAATTTCAAACCGATCAATAGTATCACTTTCGTTTTATTTGACAAATACCACTTTCGTTTTATTTGACAAATATTGTTCAATCGTGGATCAACTAGGCTCAAAAGATTCATCTCATGATTTCCAACTAAACTATGTAATTAGTTATTTTTTTATCTATATTTACTATTTCATGCATGAGTCTAAAGATTGATGGGATGGAGAGAATGAAAAAACTTAACTTTTTGAGTGCACCTAAACGAGGCCTAGATTTTTGTTCAGGGAACGTACTGGCTGATTGACGGCGACGCTGTTACAACGGCACGAAAGAATAAAAAACTCATCGCCCTTGTTCAGTTCCTGAATCGGGAGTGTCCGATTTGGAACAGTTTGCTACAGTGCGCAATTTGTTTGTATTTGGTAAAAATTATTCAAATTTTGACTAATTAGGCTTAAAATGTTCGTCTCGCAAAGTACAATAAAACTGTGTAATTAGTTTTAAATTTCATCTATATTTAATACTCCATGCATGTGCCGGTATTTTGATGTGATAGAGATCTTCTTTTTGCATAGTGAAATTTAGCGGTTGAATTTGGGAACTAAACAAGGCCATCTTTCAAGTTTGCTGTGTACTGCTCCCTCTATTCCAAATCGGAAGGCGGTTCAACTTTTAAAATTTATATTTTTTGTTACGCATATATGTTATATTACATACATAATAGAAGCTATGAATCTAGAAATACCAAAACTTCTTATAATTTGGGACTGAAGAAGTAAAAAAATAATGGTAGTGTAGTTTTTTTGTTTTTCTTGGTGGCAAATATAATTCTTTAAATGTTGAATTTTGTTTTTAATTATTAGTTTAAACTACTAGAATAATTGGACTGATCCTTTCTTTAAAAAAATAAAGCCGATTTATTTCTTTATCATTTAGTCACGCACACTATTCTGTTACCATTTGTCATTGTTTTACACTGGAATCAATTCCAACTTAAGATGGCGAAAGAGAGTTTTCTTTGGGACTCAACCACTAAGACAAATATTTTTTTTCATTTCAAAAACCCAGTATTACTTTTTAGATTATGTACAAAACAAATACTTTTATTCGCAAATTACTCCTTCCGTCCTAAAATATAAGGTATTAAAGCATTCAAAATTTATCCCAAATTATGTTACTCTAGGTGAATTAACTCCCTCAAAGTCCCAATCACATGCATACCTGGCATTAGTGTACCACTAGACTCAAAATATGGTAATCTTTGGATACCTTATATTTTAGGGCGGATGCAATATTAGTTGAGCATGATGCTAGAAATATTTAAGGAAAAATTATAGATCTATCGTTGTTCTAATTCATCAATGTGTTCTCAAAGCATAGACTAATTTATATAACACATGTTCACATAAAAAAATAATGTGACACTATATTAATATCACTAGACATATCATAAATATATTTCATAACATACACTTATTTTGTGTCATAAATATTCATATCCTTTTTTATAAGGTTTGTCAAACTTAAGATAATTTAAGTTTGAACGATTCTAAAAATTGATCGATCTGAGGATGGAGAAAGTGGTTATTAGTAGTCACTTCAAATCTAGTCTAACTAAAGTTTAGGATATGTATAGTTCAACTATGAATGGTTATCCACTTATTGCTACAACTAATTGTTAGGTAACCAAAATTAAGTTTTCTTATGCCAGGTAACCAAAATTAAGTTAGCTGAACAAAGTTAAGTCACATATTGTTTGGATATATGGATCAGTACCTTTAGTTTATTTTAGCTCCTCTTTGTCAATTAGTGGACTAAATAAATAAAATAAAAATTAGTCCATCCATAGTTTACATGTTTGGATGGTCTAGGACTAATAAACATTAGAAAAGTAAGAACCTGTTTAGATTGGCTAAAGCTTTGTTAGTGGAATCTAAAACTTAGCAGGATTAGTCGTTGCATGTTTGGATTTCAGCTAAAAGGTTGTTTGGCTAATGAGTTAACAACTTAGCTAAGTGCTTGGATACATACTAGTCTACACATTAGCCCTCATGTTTGAATGGACTATAACTAGTTTTTAGCTACTAGCAATTTGTAGGGGTGGAAATGGATAGATATCTGTTTTGTCCAAATTCGTATCTGACATAACTTAAATATGGACTTCTTAGATGCTAAATGGATGTATCTGAATTTGGTTATCATAACTTTTTTTTGTCTATTCTGGTCTCATATCCATACTCAAAAAAATATAGAATATTTGACTGTCATTCCAAGAGGAATATGCACATGATGAAAATAATTAAAAGTTATTTTTATGATGATTAATGATATTGGTTTTAGTCTTACTAATGATGTATGCTTTAAAACTATTTATTGTAATGACATAAAATTTAATATTCATATGTAAATATTAATTTAGTTTCAATATTAAAAATTAATATAGTGTTATAAATATTCATGTTTTTTTGTATAAATTTGATTGAATTTAAAATAAATATGACTTAGAACTACTCAATACTCCCTTGCAACCTTAGGGTCTATTTGGTAGGGCATCTTTCTGGCTTTGGTTTGGCTTTTTCGGAAAAGTCTTACCAAACGTTTTGTAAAAGATGTTTTTTCAGTGAAAAATAGAGAAACCTAAGTCGTTTCGAAGGCGCCACACCTCCCACTTCTTCGGATGAGTCTTGCCACAGCACCTCTTTAGATCACTTCATACTTTTGCTATGATACGATCCTTTGTTTACATAGAGAGAGTAGCAATTAAACAATCTTATTAGTACGTCAAGGACAACGTTTACTCCGTAAGTACGTTTCAAATTTCACTTGGTACTCCAGGGGTGTTTAGATGTAAAAAAAATTGGAATTTGGTTACTGCAGCACTTTCGTTTGTATTTGATAATTAGTGTCTAATTATAGACTAATTAGACTCAAAAGATTCATCTCGTGATTTACAATCAAACTGTATAATTAATTATTTTTTTTATCTATATTTAATATTTCATGCATATGTCAAAAATTCGATGCGATAGAAAAAGAGTGTAAAAATTTGAAATTTGAAAGACATCTAAACCGGCCGGTGGGAAGGATTCGATGCTAGGGCCTTGTTTAGATGCACATGAAAAGTTAGAATTTTTTCACTCTCTCTCCATCACATCAATCTTTGGACCCATGCATGAAGTAGTAAATATAGGTAAAAATAATAACTAATTACACAGTTTAGTTGGAAATCACGAGATAAATCTTTTGAGCCTAGTTGGTCCACGATTGGATAATATTTATCAAATAAGACGAAAGTGGTACTATTCATCGGATTGAAATTTTTTCAGCATCTAAACGAGGCCTAGGCCTCGTTTAGATTGGAAAAAATTTTAACCTGATGAATAGTACTATTTTCGTCTTATTTGACAAATATTGTTTAATCGTAGATCAACTAGGCTCAAAAGATTCATCTCGTGATTTCTAACTAAACTGTATAATTAGTTATTTTTTATCTATATTTAATACTTCATGCAAGCGGCTAAAAATTGATGTGATGGAGAGAGAGTGAAAAAACTTGAAATTTGGATGTAATCTAAACAAGGCAGAGTAGTAGTAAAAGCTGGCAGTAGCACCACCGACCGGGTGATGTGATGACACGTGGCGAAACGTCACGTCAGTGTTCGTACTGAGTGACGCGACAACGTGGCACGGTCCCTTCACCTCTCCTGCCCACTGCACTGTGCCCTGTGCATGCTGCACCCTCCCACCGACACGTGGGTCCCCCACATTCGCTAGGCAGGGGCCACGCACCTTCCCACGTGCGACGAGCCGCGGGTCGGGCCCACCGCCGTGCGCGCGTGTGCTATCTGGGCCCCAGCTGCGGACGCCCCTCTCTTTTTTTTTTCTCCCTTGAAAGTTGAAACAGGCAAACATGGCCCCCCAGTTTATGTTTACGCGTGTGCGTGCATGTCTCTGCCCTGGACTCCCCTAGAAATAGAATAAGAATGTAAATCTATTTTCATTTATTTATTAAGAATGAGACTTTCTTTGTTTTTTCTAGAACTAGCAAATATGCACGTGCGGCACGCACGTGTTTATCAAAAACTTTTTTACACAGTAAATATTACGCTAGATAGACTAAATCATTAGCTTTAAACCCAGTCCATAGCGCGTGAAAAGGTAGAGATAAGCCCTTTATTTGGATCCTAGGAAAAAAACTAGGATTCCATTCATATGGATTGGGTCAATTACTTTACCATCTTTTGGTTAGCATAAGAATGTCTTGTATGAAAAAATAGGAATTTTTTTGTAGATTCAATTCTATAGGAAAAAACCATGAGAAAAAAACATCCAGTCCAACTCAAACATCATTGTTTTTTTCCTATATTTTTCATGCAATCAAACAAAATACTCGTTCCTACAATTTTTCATGTTTTTTCATTCCTCTATTTTCCATATACATTTCTATCATTTATATTTTTTTCTTAATTCTTGTATTCTTTCAATCTTGTGTCCGAACATATAGACCTAAAATCAAATCAAGACTGACATAAAATTGAGAGGCCACTTGCTTGGAGAGCTCACGGAGGATCGTGTACCTTGGAACTAGGTGTAGTCCCAAGACTTTTTTGAGGAAAATAGTCCCAAGATTTGGATAGTATGTATTCGAAACTTATATGGGTAAACAAAAAAGTTTTTTGATAGTCTAAGCTCTAAGTCGTATTTAATTATGTATACTTTTTTGGTAGCATAGAAAAAGGGTATGGAGGAAGATAACGAGGAGGCACTCTAGTCCCTGTTGAGAGATGAATGCTTGAATAGCGTGTCTTCTGTTTCATTTTCCTCTCCTTAATACATTACATATACATAGTATATATATACTACACATAAATATCTATCTTATTATCTTGTATCAAAAAAAATATTAGGGCATAAATTGATTTGAGACTGCCCCTATGTGGAACCCCATTGCCCATTTATGTATTCCATTGGGTAAACAAGCATTTCTATGTGTCCATTTCTTTCATGTTTCCTACAAATTCCTATAGTCTTTAATACGACTTTACTTTCTCGATGGAAGAGGCTGAGACAAATAGTACAATTTATTTATATATCAACTACACCACGTCAAAACCGATTATCAAGAAACTTAGGGAATCTGCGATGATCTATTCTAAACTAGTATTAGGGCAGTCTCAATGGTGCATTGATGATGGTTTCTATCCTCATTAAATGACTTGCCACGTAGGCAAAATGCTGACATGGCAACGTAATTAATGAAGAAAGAGAGCAAAAATCATAGAAATGGTTTCTTCATGAAGAAATCAGGTCTACTCTTGACCCAATGCACCAAGAAACTATGAAATCATCATTGGGGAGAAACCACCAGTTTTTAGGGAGCTCGTGTCGCACTCCCATTGGAGGAAGAAGATAGAGTTGGGAGGAGAAAGAGAAAATAATTATTACTCATAGAAACTATGGGTTGGAAAGCAGTACTTTTTTGGTGCGGTATCCTATGTTATAGAAATTACTAGTTTCTTTCATTGGGACTGCCCTTAGCTACCATATGGAGGGGAGAGAAAAAAAAATCTTTAAGCTAGCTAGCGTAAAGAGAAGAGCTAAGGCTATCGGCAGCGCTGCACGGTAAAATGAACGCAACGCCAAATTTAGCGTTGGAACGCACGCACCGGTGAACGCTATCACGCCCCCAACCGCTGCGTTTGCTACAGTAACACGCCACAAGTAGCATTCGTGCGTGAGCGCCTGTAAAAGGGAAGGAGGAGAGAGAAAGAGAGAGGAGAGAGGAGAGAGAAAGAGAAAAGAGAGAATATGAGATGGTTGTTGATATAGAGTACACCCTCCGTCCCTAAATGTCTGTCTCTAGAAAACCGTGTTTCCTTCACAGACACGCTTCCCGGATGACCAACATTAAGGGACGGACGTGTTTCCTTCACAGACACGCTTCCCGGACGACCAACATTAAGGGACGGAGTAGTATGATATAGAGTAAATATGGGTGCGGGAAGAGTTGGTATAGATGTGAGAATCCTAGATGACTAAGACGGAATATTCCTTTAGAGATGTGTTTAGAGAGTGATGCGGTACGGATAGCCTAAGCTTTTTTTTTTCACGTCTCCATGCATATGACGGACATAACCCATTTATCTTCGAAAGAGAATATATAAACGAAGAAAACTTTACATGTAAGACACGCATAGGGATGCGATGACACCTAAGAATCGATATTTAACTTTCTGTTAAAGCTTCCTTATATGGACGTGTGAAATCCATTTTCTATTCCCCTAGCTCCAAAACCAAAAGAACCATGGCCTTGTTTAGTTCCCAAATCCAACCCCAAAATTCACTATGCAAAAAGAAGATTCCCATCACATCAAAATGTCGGCAAATGCATGGAGTACTAAATGTAGATGAAATCAAAAACTAATTGCACAGTTTTGTTGTACATTGCGAGACGAACATTTTGAGTCTAATTAATCAATATTTGGATAATTTTTTACACTACAAAACAAAAGCTGCTACAGTGTTCCGACAGGAACACTGTAGCAGCAGCTCCATCCGGAATCCGGATCTAAACACGGGCATGCAAGGCCTTGTTTAGATTCCCAATTCTCTCCCCAAATTTCACTATGCAAAAAGAAGATTCCTCGTCACATCAAAATGTCGGCAAATGCATGGAGTACTAAATGTTGATGAAATCAAAAACTAATTGCACAGTTTTGTTATACTTTGCGAGACGAACATTTTAAGCCTAGTTAGTCAAAATTTGGATAATTTTTATCAAATACAAACGAAATGCTACAGGAATTCTGATACAGTGTTTTTCTCCCCAATTCTTCCAACTAAACGAGGCCCAATATATGATCATGCTTCATGCCTAGCATAGCAAGGGCATCTTTTGAAGTCTTGTCCATTCATCAAGGTCTCCCATGCAAATGCAAAAGAACGACACACACCTTCTCCCTCATCATCACACTACTAGTACAGCTTCACTGCATAAAAAAATCAATGAAAATGGAAACATTAAAGAAAAAACTACCACCGTACAAAGAGTCCCCAACAAACCATCCATGCACATTTTTCTCCCATAGAAAAACCACCTACCTTTACCTCTCTATTCCTTGCCTCTTTCCCAATCTCACTGGCAGGCACTGTCTCCATCATCCTCCCCAAGAGAGAGAGAGCAGCCAAAGGCACGGCAGTTCACCCCCGTATCCCGCTGCAGCAGAGATCACGCCCAGCTTCTGTGCCTGCAGCTCCAGCAGTAGCAGCTAGCAGCAGCAGGTGCAAACGGCCGCCTTCCCCCATGATCTCTCCCCCTTCCCCTACCTTTTCTTGCTCTTGCTTGCCCCTTTTTCTTCTGCGCTAGCTGCCGCCGCTTCTTCTTCGTCTTCCTGGAGCTTCTCGCATCCACACATGCCCCAAGAACCAGACAAATAAACTAGAGATCTCAATTAACTACACAGAACCATCGGAGTCTTCTTCTACTACTATTTCCAGCGATTTTATTTATTATATGGATGTGTGCACAGGTGCATGTAGATAGGTAGGAGGTAGATTAGGCAGCAGCTTGGTTCGTTGCTGGGGCACGCGATCGAGTCGAGCTCCAGCCAAGAAGATAGCAGGGAGGCGCGCTCGGGCATGGAGGATCTGTACAGCATCCACCCGGGGATCTCGCGCGCCGGGGCGGCGGCGGCCAGCGAGGCGTCCGGGGTCGCGGGTGGACCGGGCTCTCCCCCGCCCCCGCCGCCGCAGCCTCCGCCGCCGCCGGCGGATCTGACGGAGCTGGTCAAGGCGCAGATCGCCGGGCACCCGCGCTACCCCTCCCTCCTCTCCGCCTACATCGAGTGCCGCAAGGTACCTCGCCGTCGCATCGTGCGGCCGGCTAGCAACAGCGCTGGTTCGCCTTGCGGAAAGATTGCGCCTTGATGACGCGCTCACGTGGTTTCTTGATTTGGCGTGTGGCAGGTGGGCGCGCCGCCGGAGGTGGCCACGCTGCTGGAGGAGATCGGCCGGGAGAGGTGCGCCGCCGCCTCCGCCGGCGGGGAGGTCGGCCTGGACCCCGAGCTCGACGAGTTCATGGTACGCACGCCACGGCGCCACGCACGCACTCGCGCGCCGCACGCTAAAACCTGCTCTGATTCTTGCGTCGTTATTACATGTGACCGTGGCGACGACGACGATGGCGGCGGCGCGGCGCGCAGGAGGCGTACTGCCGGGTGCTGCAGCGGTACAAGGAGGAGCTGTCGCGGCCGTTCGACGAGGCGGCGTCCTTCCTCAGCAGCGTCCGGACGCAGCTCAGCTCCCTCTGCGGCGGGGCCGCCTCGCTCTCCGCCGGTAACTACTAACTCCTCCGCTCACATGCATCTCTCAGGCCTTGTACGACGACGACGACCTGGCCATGCCATCGCCATTGCGGACATGCATCTGTGCGGTGCATTATTGCTGCTCTTGTGTGAACTGTGAAGCGAAGAAAGCTAGCGTGTGCGTGTGCGAATATCGGCTAGGAGCGAGGATCGGCTACTAGCCGCTTTGATGAATGCGTGCGCGCGTTCTTGTGTGGTCAAATCGTGTCCATGCAAATGGGGTGCAGGAGTGTCAGACATGGGGTCGGATGAGTATAAAAGTTCGGGCGTGTGCTAGCTTGATGTAGGGTTTTGTCTTCCTGTGCACCTTGCCCTGTTGTGCTGGCCATATTTCGACTTGTTTCAGCTTATTCTCTCTTACAAAACACTATTAAATCAGCCGAAACCAGCGGACTTTTCCAACCAGCCCTTTGCCTTTGCTCAGTGCTCACCTCCTCTCTCATCTCTCTCTAGGAGTAGTAGATGAGAGAGAGAAGAGCATGGAGGTACTAGCTGCTGCTACTTGTGGACTTTTGTAGGCTGCCTCGATCTGACGACTGATGGAACTTGGCAGTGACACTGCTTGGATGGCGTGGCCGGTGGTGAATTTTTTGTTGCTGTGGGGGCAGCTCTAGATATTGGGCTGGAATGCTGGATTCTGGGCTTGGCTTTCCTCCAAAAAAAAAAACACATCGTGTGATTTTCTAGTGATATATCTGATCTACCTCTGCTATGATTTTTTTGTGGTAACCAGTGATTAAGGACAGTTAAGCTTCTTTGTGCCTGGCGATCCCCTTGTTTTTTTTATTATTTTCTGTGATTCAAGATGAGGCCTTATTGTTGTCAACACGATTAGTAGGATCTGTCGTTACTTGCTAATGCAACTTAATAAACATATCATAAGAGCAATTCGGGTTGCTAACGCAGCTTAAACATATCATAAGAGCAAGTTTGGCTTCGCTTCCAGCTAAGCAGATGGGATGGAGATAGACAATTTTCTTTAGCAGTTTACACTTAGGTTGCTTTGTGTTAGCCATTCTCATCTGCGATTGCGATTTCCATGAATGTTGTGACATCTCGCCATCATGAACAGGTGAATTTGCAGTGGTGAAGCCCATGGGCTTTTTGAAACTTCACATGTTTAATAAAGTCAAAAGGGCGGCGATTGGGTAACTATGGAAGCATGTGAAACCTTTAATACAGCCTAACAAACAGTAGCACAGTTCTGGGCAGAATAGTTCTTGTTTTGTTTTCTTGCCATTCTAATGTAGTTAGGCAATGCCAAGTACAGTCATGCAGGTTACTGCAAAGGGGTATGAAACATGATCACACCGATGACCACAAATGTATCTCCTGTTTTACTGAGAGGGATTGTGATTTATACGTAAACTGTGACAATTCGATCAGACCAATAGAATTATGCTCCGCATGTTTATACAAAATGTGCGTAAGGAGAGTCTGGCAATGAGCAGCATAATATTGGCAGTGACAAGCTACTGAAATAAATTGTTATCGCTGTTTTGTACAACCATATATTAAACGACTACTAATCCCAAAGTGACAAGGCCATTCAACATCACATTAGTCATTTGTAGCTTGGCATGTTGGCAAAACTAGTAAAAGATTGTTTGTGTAAACTTTTATAATCTTTGCTCAATCCCTCATTCAATTATATGCACATTTGTAATAGATTAGTTTTTTTTGCTAAATGCAGGCACAAAGTAGCCGTTATGAATGCATGCATTCATTTCATTCATTTACTTTGCTATATGTGTTCAACACTGTGTTATGGTCTTAAGCAAACAAGATTCAGTGGCTTAATGGAATGCATCTCAACGAGAACTCCAATATTAGATACTATAAGTTATTGTTACAGCTTTCAAAAAAAAAGTTATTGTTACAGCCGCAAGCTAGGATTTCCTGTGATGTTTGTATGGACTTCACTTTTGAACGTATGTGTTTAACATGTCTGCCTTTTTTGTTTGTTTCTCCATCTTTCAATGGAAATATCCTAACCTTTTATGTTTCATGAACAATATGTTTTTCTTCACTAGGAAATTCTCATATCTTTTAATTTTATAATATTCTGTGATTCCTAGGGCAGAAATAACTGTGGTGCAAACCTGTCCTAATAACTGGATTAGTCTATGTTGCTACGAAGCCCTAATATGATATTATTCTTTAGCTTATTTGTTTATTTATAAGATCAATGATCAAATACGTGCTGCCTTCATGTGCCAGTTATGAAATCCTTCATGCATCCCTTCGCACACAATATCTTATATCTCCGGTGAGTTCTGGATGATCCAGTAAGTAATGAGTGACCCTTGGTCGGCAAGGTTGCCATGTATAATAATACAAATGAGACACTAACTCCATACCAAGGTTGATTATCACTGTCCTCGCAACTAATGGAGTATTAGGTAAATGAGTGGTATCACCTGCTTAGGCAGCATTGGACTGGTGTGGAACAGAATGATGGATGCTCTTGTATGGGCAAGGAGGAACCGACGGAGACGACTATATATTCACAGTCTATAATAAAAATCCTGGCTTGGTTGTGTTAGAGATGCACACATGGTTATGGCTGTCACAATCAAATTATTTTTTGTACTACTTTTCTGTACTGGTGCTTTAAATCCATAATAACTCTTATAAGAGGTTAGTTCTGAAGGAATACTCAAATTTAAGCAACGGTATGCTTCTACAATATGAAATGGTAACAAAAGTGCAATTTTCATGCACAGTAATGCAAATGAAGACAATTGTTTTTGTATTTTTATTAGCAGACAACCATAAAAATGCTATTTGCTCTCTAGCTCAGGAAAATAACTTTTTGTGGTCCTGGATATGGTATTATTTATGTATTACTGGCATTTTAATTTACCATAAACAAAACCATTATTAGAACAACATAACTTTAAATTAAATATTTTCATCTTCAAGTATTTCATTGAGTGATTCCATTCATGCAAATAGGTAAAACCCATTTGATTATGCATGATTTAGCACAGAATGTTTGCAATAAATACTGACATGGATATCTGGTTGTGTATAATCTTTCACTGGGTCAGTTAATCTGCTGTTTCAGCAAAATTGTATGGATGCTATCCACTACTTAATTTGTTTTAACTTTGAAACATGTAGGGATCTTTTGTTAAATTGATTTATCTAGGGTCCTGCTACAAAAGATTTAGCTCATTATATGCCATGGTGGATGTTGAGTGTTCCTTCAGAATTTACATATGACGTTTGGGCTGATGTTGTTGCATTGAAATTATAATGATCTAGCATAAAAACTCAACCTGCGGCGGTAAGACATGATCTAGCATCAAACAAGGTTAGTTTCCAGGCTTCAAAATACTGTTTGAGCTGATGTTTTCACATTGCAATTCTAATAATGTAGCATCAATGCTTGCATAAGAATTGAATGGGAAACTCATGTGTGCCTGGCAGATATCAAGGGAAAATTACAAATCCTACCAGTTAAAGTTAAGTCTAATAGAATAGGAAAATACAGGTAAAATATCCAACTTCTACACATTTTACCATTGGGAACAGAGGTACCACATGCAGTATTAGTTGTGAGGTCTAATAGAATAGTTTACAATAATTTTCTACAGTCTTGTGTCTTTGAAAGGGAAAACTCATATATGAAGGCAGACAGTTATGTTATGCATCCTATGTTTTGTTTCCCCTGATATATTAAATATTTGTTTATATTATTTTTTGTTTATAGTTTTTATATGGTGTCTACTAGACTTCCTTTTTTTCATAAACAAAACCATAGAGCTCTGGTACTTAAACATACCTAGTCAACTTGTGTTAAAAAAATGAGAAAGATTGCATTGTTGTTTACATCATAGTACTTTTTTGGAGGCCTCAACCACTGGCTTGCTCCTAACAGGGTTTATGGTAGTGCTTAACTGGCAGCTTGCTTTCCGGTTTTGCAAGCAAAGCTTCTTAAGGGAGAAAAAGAATTAAGACACCAATACAGTTTTCAATGCTTGCTACAAATATATGCTTTGCAAATTGCAATACAATACACTGGAAATGTTTTATCTGAAGACTAAAAACCACCTGGAGTTTGCTTCCTGAGGACATAAGGATTATTGGAGTGCGTTGTTCTCAATCAGCATTAAATTCGATCACGAGCAGACTCATGTGCGGATATGGCACGGATGACAATTTAGATTGCTTTGGGGACATGCTGAAGGGATGCTATTGCTTTCTCTGTTTCCTGGAATACCAATTCTAAAATTTCCAGTTTTGTCTTAGATTTAACTGCAATTCTTCAATGAAATGGGAAAAAAAAACATGAACTATGATGATTCTTTTGTTCGCTATTGGTTACGCGGATCAAATTGATGTCGCAGAATAAAATATTGATCCTTAACTGTATTTGGTAAGAAAGTAAGAAAAATCTGGAGACTATATAGATTTGACAGGTATTTGGAGGCTGATCAAACATCTAGCTTTGTTTTGTTTTTCTTTGAAGTCTGAATTGCATCTCGTCCATATCTTTGTAAAGTTAAAATTTTCATGTTCACTACTTTTCTGTGCTGCAGTCCTTGGCTTTCTGTATGTAAAACACATTCAGAAAAAAGAAAATCTGAACGTTACTGTTTTTACTTACTACAGAAGGCTGGTTCTCAGTGTCTATCTGTTTGGTTATTGATATTGTTCAATATTATTGCTGTCAAAAAGGGGCTTATGGTCAGTTTTTACCAGCCCGTGGATGGGATCTTGTCTCGCTGTTTTGCATAAGTCTCATATAATCTAATCTGCTCTCCTACTGTCCTAAAATCTTTTTATGAATGCCCAATCCACCATATTCTGCCTAGCATTTCCGTTACGTCGAAAACTGCAATCTGATTTGGAACTTTTGCATCAAGATGAAATGGTAGGGTCCTCTGAGGACGAACCATGCTCAGGAGACACAGACGCGACGGACCTGGGTCAGGAGCACAGCTCCCGCTTGGCTGACCGTGAGCTCAAGGAGATGCTGCTGAAGAAGTACAGTGGCTGTCTCAGCCGGCTGCGTTCCGAGTTCCTGAAGAAGAGGAAGAAAGGGAAGCTACCGAAGGACGCTCGGTCGGCGCTGATGGAGTGGTGGAACACGCATTACCGCTGGCCGTACCCCACGGTAACATCCTGACAACACACCTTTGATCTTTCCTTGCCCAAATGTCAAATCTGTGATCAGCGTTGTCCTGGGTCCTGGACTCCTGGCTGTGTGATATTGTGGATGATATGGTGGCTTTTGCAGGAAGAGGATAAGGTGAGGCTGGCGGCGATGACTGGCCTGGACCCGAAGCAGATCAACAATTGGTTCATCAATCAGCGGAAGCGGCACTGGAAGCCGTCGGAGGACATGCGGTTCGCGCTCATGGAGGGCGTCACCGGAGGCGGATCATCCTCCGGGACGACGCTGTACTTCGACACGGGCATGATCGGGCCGTGATCGACACTCAGACGACACCAGTTTCGGCAGGAGAAAGAGCATACAATTTACTGGACAAATAGTGTTTGCATTGCAGTTGCACTGCACTGCACCACCAATGGGGTAATTGTTGGTTAATGATATGGAGAGTAGTCACACGAACCAATAACCGCTGTCATTTTGTCGGATTTATTGTGTATATGGGCGACAACGTGTCGGTACACTGCACACAGTATGTAGTACTACAACCAAGGGAAGTTGCTGTCCAGTCCAGATGGCCTGTAAAGACTGTCTGAAAGTACCATAACGATTATGATATGAATTGTTCAATTGCCTGTATGCATTTTGATCACCCAGTTTTACATCTGAAAATTACTGGGAATAATTGGGAATCAGAAGTGATTGAGGCCACGTTTAGTTCCAAATTTTTTTTAAGATTTTTCGTCACATCGAATGTTTGGACACATGCATGGAGCATTAAATGTAGATAAAAAAACTAATTACATAGTTTGGTATAAAATCACAAGACGAATCTTTTAAGTTTAATTAGTTCAAAATTGAACACTAATTGACAAAAACAAATGAAAGTACTTCAGTAGCCAAAGTGAAAAAAAAATCAAACTAAACACACCATGAAGATATAATAAATATGTACCTGCAGCAATCGATTTAGTTGCTACTTCCTGTGGCAGTGTTTACTTCATTCAAAATTCCAAAAATTTTACAAGATTCTCCGTCACATCGAATCTTTAGACGTATGCATGGAGTATTAAATGTAGGTGAAAAAATAACTAATTGCACAGTTTGTCTGTAAATGTCGAGACAAATCTTTTGAGCCTAGTTAATCCATGATTGAATAAATTTTACCAAATAACAACGAAAAGTGCTACAGAAACTTTACACCAACTAAACACTACCTGTATGCACTGAGACAGTGACGAATGCAGTGTTTTCTGTGTGCAAGTATCTGATGCTGTCGCTGTCGTGCTGTGCCCAAGTTCGCTGCAACTACAAGCGTTGGTGAGAAAGAAATTTGTGCTGCTGCGGCGGCGGCTCGGATATGTATGCGGCGACCGGATTGGAGCAGAGAGCTGCCGTTCCTTGATCTGCTTCGTCGTCCTCGGGCTGTTTAGTTTTCAAAATTTTGCAAAATTTTTCAAGTACTCCTGTCATATCGAATCTTTGGACGCATGAACGAAGCATTAAATATAGATAAAAAATAAAACTAATTACACAGTATAGACGAAATTCACGAGACGAATCTTTTAATTCTAATTAGATCATAATCAGACACTAATTACCAAATATCAACGAAAGTGCTACAACACCATTTCTCAAAAAAATTTCGTGACCTAAACGAGGCCTTCGTGTCGATCGTTAGCCGGAGCAGACGAAGAGGATAAGAAGGATTTGACCGGATCGGAGCAGAGAACTCCCGATTTCGTTGACAATAACTTGTTTCGGTTGTAGGGTTTGACGAGCCACCCGAAATGGATCGGGCTTTAGGATTAACTAACTGGCAAACGTGCAAGCCGCTGGCGGTGGTGCCGCTGCCGCCGACCCCGTTCTTGGGCTTGATCGAGGAGGATGTGCACTTTGGGTCCGCGATGCACCAGGGCGGGCCCGGAGACGCTCCACTTGTTCGGCCTCCCTCCATCGGCCCAGCCGTAGAGTGACTGGTACTTGCTCTCAGTTTTTGCAGAGAGTACCAACCCCAACGTGAATGTGCGTGTTGTTCTGCCTCATTTGTTGCATTGTCCTCTGGCACGCTGTACTACGTATGAACCACGCTAATGTTCACTGTTTCAGGGGGTGTTTAGTTTCAAAAAAAACTTTATACCCCATCCTATCGAATGTTTAGAGATATGCATGGAGTATTAAATATAGATGAAAAAAATAACTAATTACACAGTTTGCATGTATTTTACGAGACAAATTTTTTAAGTCTAATTAGTCCATAGTTGGACACTAATTGCTATAGTTACATATGTGCTACAGTATCCCCGAAAACTTTACAGCCCTTGAATTAAACACACCCAGTCAAACAAGCTTTTACATTTCTGAATTAGTGTTCGGTCCTTCCTGTGTGAGCTGTTGTTTCGGCATTTCAAAAAGTGTTCAGCCCTTCCTGTTAATCTAGTCTCAAGGAGAGTAACATTTACTGAGCTGAGCACGACGCCACACATTCTGCATGTCTCCTTCCAAAACTAACAGAGCAAGGAAAAATAGCAATAATAATATATCATCAACTGATTTTTTTACTAAATATCAATATAATATTATAATAATAAATAATAATAAAAAGTAAATTATATTATAAAAATTACAAAAAAATATTATTATAATTTTAATAATAATAAATATAAATGCAAATTAAATTGTTACCTATTCAGATTATATTATATATAAACTAACATAAACAAATATTACAATTTTATAACAAAAATTAATACATTTAACTTAGTTTGTTGGACACCTCCTCAAAGAGGTGGGTCCTTTAAAAATTAGCGTATGCTGCTTATTGTGACATGCACACCGTATTCTTTAGTAAAAGACGAAAGAATAATTCGCTTTGTGCTCGCCGCGCAGCTGCGTGTTTCCGGTAGCGATGTGGTGCTATTCCCCCGCGCACACACCACCCCCAGCGGCAGCGCCGCAACCGCAAAGCAAGTACGCAACTACTCGTCCTACTGTTCTCTGCGGGAACGAGGTCCGGCCCGTCCGTACGGACCACACTCGCTAGAGGAATGGGCCAAGTATCTCCATCCTTCGCTGCCGCACACGTGCACGGCAATTGGCAATACGTTGGGCCAAAGCCTCACGCGCACGTGCAGTCCGTTTCCCCATGCCGTTTCGTACATCCACGCGGGCCCGCGTCATCACGAATATCACTAGCATCGAGAAAGAGTGGATGGAGTGATGGATGCCCAGCCGGCGCCAGCAGGAGGAGGAGGAGACACTGAAGCGAGGTAGCGGAAAAGCGAGGAGGGAGATGCAACACCTGATCTAATTTTGAAACATTCAGATACAAGACATGCAACATACATCTGAAAGCAGATGAAACACTTGAACATGCATCTCAAACACTTAAAAACACTTAAAAATATACACAATATCCAAATAAAATAGTTGCAACGTATGTGTGAAGCATATATCATTCAAATAAACACAGTTGCAACGTACGTCTGAAAAAATAGTTTAATACCGTGTACAACCATTGCAACATATGTAACATCTACATGAAACGCTTGCAACATCCAGATGAAACATCTGAAACACTTAAAATATACTCTTGCAACATGTGTTTTCAGCAACGCAATGTCACCTTGCTGCTTGATGAATCGCGGAGCTCGATGCCGGCGTGGAGGTCAGCAGCACCACATGGAGCTTGCCGGTGCACTCCTGGGCAAGGACCTGCTCGGCGGCTTGGGTGAGCACCTTGCGCGAGGCGCGCGAGCACCCTAGGTGAGCATCTGCTCGGCGGCTAAGCGGGCAGTGGAAGCGGCCATGGTGCAGGCGAGCGGCATGGTGGAGCGTGGAGCGGGGAAGGTGGGTGGTGCGGTGGAGTTGAACGTGGAGGTCCGATGGAGTGGTGGATAAGGCCACGACGGTGGAGGCGGAGCCCATTAGCGGACCCAAAGATCAAATTAGAGCCTGGGCGAGACTTAAGACACCAACCAAATCATGTCATTCAAAGATTTCGATTAAGCGTGCGGCGACCAATAGCTATGTACACGTCAGCACTGAAGCTCGGGCGGGCACCCAGGGTCGCCGGACCCTGGTCCCGCCACTGGCCGAGCCCATAGAGAGATTTTTTTTAAGGGGTGTGAACAAGAACGAGGGGAGGGATAAGGCAGCTGGTGAAAAAGCCGCATCCGTCCGTCCGAACGCCCGCACTGGAGCATCACTGTTAAAAAAACAAACACGGACTTAAAAATAACTTGCTCTTAAAGAGCAACACAAAAACAACAACGCCTAACTAAAGATCGTGGAACAGTGCTTTCCTCTTACAACATTTCAGTATAAGTCTAATTTCAGCGTAAGCGAACAGGGCGCAAGCCTACATCCATTTCTGGCAAAAAAAAAATCTCCATGGCCACCGTACACGACAACGACATGCCCCATATTATTATTACGCAGCCATGGGCGTGCTGTTTATCTTAGCCTAACCTGAAATCCATGACTAAATAGAGACCGCATCATCCAATCAACACTTGAACAAAGGACGAATCTTTTCTCGCAGCCCCTGGTTTAATTAAATTTGTGGTGTATGCTTCTTAGAGATCAGGCCAATATCGTGACCTACTTATATATGATTATTATTATTTTTTCTTATAATGATTTAATTTTGTATGCTTCTATGGATCATGTTGCGTTACCAGCTGAAATCGACAGGATAATGACGAAGACGAAGATTGTACAGTGTGTGATGTGCTTGACGATGAGTTTGCTCACGATATACGGCTGGTAATGGTGGCGTGCGGTGTGCGGCAGTGCGGGCGTGGAACTCTTCCTGCTCACGAACCAGAGGAGAGGAACCAGAACTCCAGAAGGTGCTGTCTGAACAGTTCTAATTTGTTTTTTCTTTATGCTAATGACTGTTGTGTCAGACTGGTAGCACTTGAGTGCAAAAAATGCATGATTACTGGTTATTATTTTTATTAAACCCTCCCCCTCTAACAAGTCCTCACCTGCATCCAGTAGTTGATCTAGAAAAAAATAAGTTAGGAGGCATTTCTTCTATTATTTTCTACCTCTAGCATTTCTTTTCAAACTTGCATAGGCATTATTTTTTATTTTTGCAAGACCTAGTACAAATGTAGACGCTCGCATACATGAGAACACTCTCAACCACAATAAACGCACACACTAATTTATAGCGACGGAGTTTAGAAGGGACACCATGCTTCGAGCCGTGGTAGCGGAGGCTCAAGCTAACCCCATCCTGGTGCTAGATCCACCACCTGCATGCATTGATTTTTTGGTTGAAATTCAGCCAGGCCAACACTCCCATGTGCATGAGTTGTGAATATCCATGTCAAAACGTTCGAGGTTCAAGGAATTTTGTAGAGATGAAACACCTGTACTGGTATATTAAAAACGCCTATGTTCTCCCGGTTTATGTCATTGATCTCTTCTGAATTTCCCCATGCATAACTTGTGTTTCACATGAATATTATCCTTGTCGTCAAAGCTGCCCGAATGGGCAAATGTGAGGATTTGAATTTTCGGTGTGTTTTGATTGACGGTCCGACCAATGTGGAATCATCCGGACCAGATGAATTTGTTTGGTTTGCGTCATAGATTGAATCGGTCCTTTCACCAAACCGTCCTTCTTAGCCTTCTCTGCAAACTGCATTTTGCAAGACATGCTAGTGCTCGAGAAGGGATTACCCATTCTTCGTAGCATGAATCCATGATGGATTAACAGATTCTGGAACCAGAACCAAACTAGGGCGAGTTTGATGGTTAGAACCAGAACCAAACTAGGGCGATAGTTACTAGACTGTTAAAACTGAAGCCCGACTGAGAGCACCTCTGTATGATGTCAATTTTGTATATCAGTCTCAGTGCATAACAATCGATGCAGAGGAAAATAAATAAGCGGTAAATTAAGGGTGGGACCCAGTTGATGATGATGAGGAAAATAAAAATAAAGAAAGAAAGAAAATGGGTCCGGCTTCATCATTAGCTAAACGTTTTCCACGTC